>BJBW01011639.1:0-48683 GCA_004320125.1 Scolopax mira
CCCTCCGGGGTGTCAGCCGGCCCTCCCGGTTTGGTATCTTCAGCAAAACCATTAAATAAACCGTTGTACTTTCCCAGAGAAATACTCATAACCTCTCTCTCTTCTTCCCTCAAGATGTTTTTTCCCCACACCTCCCGCAATTTCTGCTTGTGAAGCAAAATATTGGCAGCCCTTTTTAAGGGCAATGCCACATGATGTCACTTAATTAGGGCCACACACTGGAGCTGCAATATGCAGCAGCCCTGTTGCAAGAATACAGAACGAGAATGGAGAATAGTCTTAGGCTAGCCCAACTCATCCATCTGAGAATCACCACATACTAATAATGTCCACAGTCCAGCTCAAAACAGCCTAGCAGACTCAAAGGAAAGAAAATAAAACCTTTCAGTACTTATAGTTTTCCAATAGAATGACACGCTGAAACCACGTGATTGTGTTACACAAAGTTAAGGTCTCTCTAAAGCCTTGATAAGGACATGGTTTCCATCAATTAAAGAAACAGGAAGATGCCACACAGAGCTAACGCAATGCTGTCCCAGAGTGAGGACCAACGCCTGCTTGGACCTCTAAAGAAAGGACAGGCAAGCCCCAACTGTGCCTTTCTTCACAAGGAACGCTGCTCACTGCCCAGCCTTGCTGTCCTCTGTTTCTGTGGCTCAGGTGTTTTATTTAAATGCGGCCTTTAAAAACCCAGCAGCACGAGTAAAATCAGTCCCTGTTTTAATGCTGCGACAAAACGCTATTCCAAGTTATGCTCTATGTAAAACCATCACCCGAGGGCTTCAGTGTGCTCTGCATGCACCGGGCCTTTCGGAAGGTGGAGAAACGCTCCCTGTCTCTTACCTATGGAATAACGCTATTTCTGTAGGATTCAGCAGGATTTCTGTACGCCAGAACCACATTGACACCTGCAAAGGTGTTAAACCCCAATAAACTCCCTTTTCCCTCAGGTTTTGGCCGTTTCAGTACATGCCACAACCTCTCCAAGTCACAACCTACCTGCCACTCTACAGGCTTTAATCGGGGGTCGGGTCAAGGAGTCAGGATTCCCAAAGGGACACTCATCCTCTGAAACGAGAAATAGGTGAGAAACCGGGCAGCTCAGCTCAAGCCCACTGGACTCCAGCCTGACAGCCTCCCAGGAGCGCCACACACCCCTTTCCAGACCCACTGAGACACCCCACTGTTTCCAGGGGTGCTGTCCAGAAGGACAACTCCCTCACCTCAGGCAACCCCAGCCCCGCAGGCAGGACTGCCGCAGGGGAGGATAGGGCCAGCCCGCCCCACTTCGCACCACCCCACTGCGCCCTCAACCGTGGGATACACCACAGGGGTGCTACGTGCGCGCGCCCGCCCGCACTGCTCACCTTCCAGCGCCCCTTCGGGACCGGGTCCGGGACCAGGACCGGGCTCGACCGCGGCCTCCACCACGCCCGCCTCCGCTTCCTCCACTCCCGCCGCCGCCAATCGGGAGCTCTTCCGCCTGCGCTTCAGCTCGGTGACGTCCGGCAGAGCCTGCCCGTCGCTACCCCCCACCATCCTGGACGCTGCTGCTGCTACCGCCCCGCTGCGGCCCCGCAATCGCCGCCGCCGTCCCCTGCCCCAGCTGCCCTCCGCAGCCGCTGCCACCACCTCCTCTCCGCGTTGCTCGAGACCGAAGCTGCCGCCTTCCCGCAGCAGAGGCGACTCCGCGAACCTCACTTCCCGTCGAACGCGCCGCGGGGCGAGGTCAACGTCCGCCACTTCCGCCGCCTGCGCGCGGAGGGGGCGCCGTGGAGTCACGTGGTATAGCGGTCGGTCCGCCATGGCTTGCGCGGTCCGTCGGTGCCCTTAGCGTGCGCTCCGCTGCTCTCACCCCGCCCCACTCCCCCCCTCAACCTCCCTCTGAGGGAACGGGGCCGCTGCCTTCCGGGTCAGCTGCCGCCGCGCCGCTTCCCAGCCGAAGGAGGCCGAGGGTAGGGCTGGGAGCGGCCGTCCCGACGCTGGGCTGCGCCGAGGCTGCCCTCCAGTGAAAAAAATGAGGGAGCGCCCGTGGCGCTGAGCCGCCCCTTCGGCCGCGGCCTCCCCCAGCCCGGCGGGGCCCCTGCGGGGGCGGCCCCTGAGGGGAGGCCGGGCCCGACGAGCCCACCGGGCGGGCCTCGGCCCGCTGCCGCGCTGAGGCGGGCCGGCCGATCGCCCGGGGCAGCGGCCGGCGGTTTCTCCTTCCCTCACCTGATGAGCTGAAGCGGGCATGGAGGGACCCTCTGGCCGCGGGTGACCCTCGACTCTTCGAGAACCCCCGAGTTCTTCCCTGCAGCAGTCGGAAGGGAGTACTGGGTACTCCGAGTAACAAGTGCCCACGCTGTACGGTTGCTAATTACTGTAACAGCTTGTGTAACGTGAAGCTACGACACACCGGCATGTGCTTGGCTTTCCCATCCCACAGTGGCCAGACGTTTTCTGTCACCTCCCCACAGGTGCTTATGAGGGTTTCCCCAGTTTAGGACCAGTTTGGATACAAGCAAATGGAGGCACTTTTACATACTCTAAAGCATTTCTTCATACTGAAAAAGGAATGAGGAAGGTGATGCTGACATCTGTAACAGTGCTTATCTTTACAATGCTCGGGAATACATCTGGTATTTGTTTTGCAGGGTTGTAAACAGAGTAGGTGTGTACATGGTCATTGCGCTCAAACAAGAAGGCTGGGCAAGGGAAGTGCTGTTCAGTCTTTGCTTCTGCAAATGTCTGTATGTATATTTAAAAATAAAAATGGTTTTGATGCTATCCTAGCACACTATAAACAAGTGAATATTTGTGAGGTGAATTATGCATTCCTCCTTTTGTACCAGCAACAGAGTAAAATACTGCCATTCTTCAGAGACTTAAAAGCAGAACATAGAGACTGAGCAATGTTTTATAAAGCAAAAACAAAAAGAGGATGCAACAAATCAGGAGGTGTGGGAGTCCATCTGAACCATCCGTGCAGTTCAAATCAAGTAGGAAAAGACTGAGTTGTGATTTCTGACCGGGTGTAACTACAGCTAGGAGTAGTACCACTTTATTCACACATTTCTAATGAAAGTTGCTGGGTCATTATGTTGTGTCAATAATTACATAGCATGTCCATTATAACTCACCTCGTCACTGTTAAGTCTTCTGCAGATTGAGAGAAAAAGTTACCCCTGTTTAAATAAAACCCTCCCTCAAACTCAAGTGAAAAAAAAAAGACCAGATTTGTGAAGCTAGAATTCTACATCTCAGCTCATCCCATGATAGAGGAAGAAAAGCAACATTATGCAACATCAAGATGCTTTTCAGTAACAGTGTTGTGGTAGTGGTGGGTTTCATGCCCTAGCCCCACCTGTGAATTCTCCTGCAAAACTGCCATTTGGTAACTGGGTTCTCAACCTGCATGGACTGAAGGTACCCCCAGATTTTGTCATAACTTTTTACTTGCTGAGCTGTGGTTCCGCCACCACTTTCATGACACTTGTGCTTCTGGCAGGAAGGGCAGTCCCTCTGCTGTGGTGAAGGGAGGGACTGGTGGGTTGAAGGGACAGAGGGATGTAAAATACTTTGATTTTCATGAAGCCTTTGTTACTTGCAGCTCCTGTCCGCTTCGGCCACCTTGGCTGCTCCTTATGGCTGGAAGCAGACCAAGTCAAACGTGCAGGATGCAAGATAGTTGTCAACCAAGAGCAGGGCCCTTTGGGAGATTCTTGGCCTCTGTAGATAAGCCACTCGGACTTTTTCCTTCCTGCTTTGCCATTCTTCCCAGTTTTACAGCTTCCACTGTACCTGCTGAGAGGTTGGCCATGATAAAAGAATGTGCTGAATCTGCCAGGGAGGGAGGTGGATTCTGTCCCTTCTCAGCCACCGGCAGCTGGAGAGAAGGTACCTTCCTGCTATTGCTACATGTGCTGTGCCCACCCACGCCTTCCACATTCTCACCTTCCTGATAGGACCAGCATCAGAGCAGGGGGCAGCTCCTGGAGGCTTGGGGAGAGGCAGAGAGGAAGGAAGGCACCTTCCAGCCAGTCCTGGCCTGAGAGGGCACAAACAGGGTGGCACACAGTGCCCCTTTTGGCTTGAGCATCCCCAGAGGGACAGTGCTGCTAGGGATGTAGACCACAGGATGGGGCTGGGCTCACGCACCTCACATAAATGGCATCTCCCATTGCCAGGTACAGCCCTGCCTGGCCCTGTACTATCTGCTTATGGACCTGTTGTCCACAAATGAGACACTCATCCTTTTCTGAACCTTCTGACATGCTGCCTCTGTGGCTCCTGTGCCAGCAAGGTTTCCTGCACATGGCACAAAGAAGTATTTTTTTTCTGCCCATTTGAGCCCAACCTCTTACCTGTTTTACAAGTATTGTAAAATGTATGTATTTAGTAGCACTGGGGGCTTTAGTGAACATATTAGTAAAATCCCTTCCCCTTTCAGCCTTCCACTCTCCAAATTGAAGAGTCCCAGACATTTAGTGCCTGCTCCTTACCAGCACCATTGCAGTTGCCTTTCTCTGTGCTTTATCTCACTCATTTGCCACTGGGCTCCCCTGCAGATGTTTATGGAAAGGCTGAGCTGAGTTCAAGGGGGGTTGTAGTCTCTGCACTGCTGCTCTTTGTGCTGATACCTTTCCCCTGGCGTGCCCTGCTCCACGCCACCGCTTCCCGTGAAACCTGTCCTGGGCAGTGGGGCATAGGGAAGGGATTGACACATACCTGTTCCATGTGTGGGCGCAGGAAGGCCCATCATCATTTTTTGGAAAACCTTTGCCCAAATGAAGCCAGGAGCTCTCTCTGACCTTCCTGCTGTTGCAGCCTCTGGACCATGCTGGAAGGGGAGCACTAGGGGTGCTCCCCATCCCTTGCCCTGCAGGCTGATGCTAAATACATCCCATCTCACAGCTCCCCAGCCTCCCTGCACTTGCACAGTGTGATATTTCCAGAGTCTGTGCTTTGCTGGCTGCGTGTTCGGGTTGTTTTTCCCTTGTGGTACTTTTCATCTTCATAAACCAACTCTCAAAACGGTTCCCTCCTTGCCCTCATTTAGTTGTTTATATCTGCAACGCCGCTACGTCATTAAGCAGGAAGCTGCCAGTCGTTCCAGTTTGCCTTAAGGAAAACTCTGCATGACCGCAGAAATACAGCCACAAAAAAAAAAAAAAAAAAAGAAGTTACCATTTCCTGAATGCTCCTCAAGAACCACTGCTGTTGGCTGGGGAAAAGCGTCTGTCAGATGGACATGGCAAAGAGGAGGGCAGGAAAACTACACCTCCCAGCAGCCTGCTGGATGCCCGTGGAAGGGCAGAGTTCACTGTCACGTTTACAGTGGAGGATTAAGGGTGTGCGTTGGGGGCATGGGCTGTCCTGCCACCAGCAGAGCCAAAGGGCCTCTGGGAAGGGCAAGTGGAGGAGCCAGCACTGTCTCCCTGTTGCTTCCCCTCTGCTTCACTTGGTCGCCTCGACTGGCTCCAAACCTCCAAGACTGGGTAAGTGTCCGACTCTGCAACTCACTTTTGTTCCTCTGACTTCCTTCTTCTGCCGGAGCGTCATGAGCGGGAACAGCATGGAGAGGGGAGGGACAGGAGCCTGGAGGCAGAGCACAAGCAATTATACACCCCCACACCTCCAAATCTTGTATTTGGCGAGAAAACTCAGCTGTAGACACAGTGCGGGTGGGGGAAAGGTGCCCTCCCTCCCCCATGCCAGAGGAGCTGCTGAGAAGGCTGAGCTTGAGATTTTTGTATGGAAATCTGCACTGACCGCTCTTCAGTGGGGAAAGCTTCTCGGGAGTTTTCCGTGCTGCCTAGTTTTCTGCGGGCAGGCATTGCACTCGTGAAAGCCACCAGCTTTCTCAGATTACGACAGCAAGCCTTGCTCCATCCTGCGTGGCCGGCCAGTTCCAACCCACTTTAGCAGAGATGGAAGTATCAGCGGGGGGTGTGTAGGAGCGTTAGGCTGTGGCTCCAGGCTCACAACACCCAGCCAGGGCCCCGCCTGGCACCTTGGGTGGGCACGGGGTTGTGTGTGGGGTGAATGCTGCTGCATTTCTGCCTGTGATTTCACCTTCCAGCACCGCCATGTCCCCATCTGACACACTAGAGCAGGCTCATTGCTCCATACCAATCTGGCTGTGAGAAGCCAGGTGCCCAGAAGTGTGCGGGGCAGCCTGCCTCATCCCCAGACTCCAGGCCTGACATCTCAGAGTGCAGACAAATCCATCCAAGTCAAGTCTATCTGGATGAGAAACCGGTGCCTCACTCCACTGTCTTGTCCTGAGACAGTTGTGGTTTTGCATTAGCCCTTGGACTGCCTCTAGCCTGCCATGAAGCAAACTAGCTAATAGTCCTTGGGCTGAAGGTTCATGGTTATCAAAGTTATCACATCCTTCCATTTACACACCACCTTGGTAAGGATAGAGGGAGGAGCTGCCTCCTCCTCTACCATAAATCACTGGTTCTGTGTTTATCAGGTTTATGTGTGTTTAGTCACAATTCCGGAGCCCAAGACAAGATGGTGTCTGTGAGGTGGTCTTCAGGTCAGCCACCGGAACAGCAGGGAGATACATCTCCTTATGACCAAAGGAGAAAGTGAAGCAAAACAATGCAGAAGACAGAGCTCTCAGAAAGAAAGAAAATGGAAGAGAATCCAAGCATGGATCTGTCTGGAGGTAAGTGAATCCTGTGCTTACTTCATCTACTAGGAAAATCCCTTTGCATAGGGATAAAAGGGATAAAAAGAAAAAAGAAAAGAATACCATCTTTTTGAGGCCAAGTAAAGCAAGTTGCTATCTTTGTCTGAAGGGTGAAAGATTATCAAGTTTCATTTTTGGATTCCCATCTGCAACAGGTTTAGACTCTGTATCCAGGATGGGAGCACAAGGAAGGCTAAAGATGGAGCTCCAGACTGGGAGAGCTTCCTTCCCTGCATCCCAGTGCTTTCCATCTATAGATACTTAAATAATAAGCCAGTTTTCCACCACCTACTGATAGGAAACCTTTGGAGGAGGCAGGGCAAGAAGTACTATGTGTGCCCAGCTTGAACTGCAGGATACCTCCAGGTTCCTCACATTTTAGTTTCTACTCCGTGCTTACATTCTCCATCTGCCTTGTTATGACTACTACATCTGAATATTTCAGTGATACCATGTTGCTATAACCAGCTCAGATCTGTTCCAGGGTAGCCAGAAGTGTTCCCATAATAATCAGTAACAAGGAATGTAAAAATTATGCTCCAAAGGATAACATATTCTGACACGTGACAAGTGCAGCTTTTTCTCTGTTTTCTAATTAGTAGGGAGTTCCTTGCCATTTTTATCAGTCTTTATTCTAATTTTAGCATAATCATTTCTGTCATTGTAGTGCTTGATCATTCATAAGCAATTTTTCATGAGTAGCGCTTGAAATTTGAGCTTTACTGTTTGATTTTTTTAAGATTCAGAATATGTTGCAAATGCTTATGTTCAGCCTCAGAATTTCTCTATTGAATTACACTCCAGTGTTTTCTCTTAATTCTGCATCACCATAGCTCTTTGGGAGAGTAGCTCTAGAACAGGAGCGGAGAAGGAGCACAAGCAGAACCAACATTTACATGCAGACAGATGCTTGAAGTGCATTGGTATAACTGTTCTGGCTGGAACTCAACAACAGCCTTAGAAATCCTTCAAATCCATCACCTTAATTTACTAGCCTAAGAATATCCACTGTCTGAGGAAGATGTGGCAACATATCCTACCACTTAATGAAAGAATTGCCTGCCCACCCTAGGACAGCGTGGGACATAGGATGGGATTAAGTTAACTTTCTTCTTAGCAGCCTGTACAGTGCTGTGTTTTGGGGTTTAAAAAAAAGTGTAGATAACACAGGAGTGTTTTGGCTATTGCTGAACAGCACTGCTACAGAGTCAAGGCTTTCTCTTTTCTCCCCCTCTTCCACTGCTGGGCAACTAATCTGGGGTTGGTAGAAGATTGGATGAGGACCCAAGGTGGGCAAAAGGATATTGCATACCGTGTAACATCACGCTCAGCCACAAAAACTGGAGAACAGGAAGAAGGGTTGGCTTCTAAAGTGGCCATTGCTCAAAGACTGGCCTGGCATCAGTCTGCTTGTAAGAAGTGGAAAGCAATTACCTTTGTGTTTTGGGGTTTCCCTAACTTTTCTTCACCTATTTGGCTGTCTTTGAGAAAACTTCCCACGAGTTTCCCAATTTTGGTCAAGCAATGCGTACTCTTGACTCCTGTACAGCTATCTGAGCTTCTGAACTCTCATCCCAACAGCTGGGCAAGCCCAAGATGAGGTGAAAAGCACAGCAGAGATTCCTGTGCACCAAAAGGCTACCCAAGAAACATGTGAGAACCAAGTGACAAGCACGTCCCATGAGACCACCTGCAAACCAGAGGAGGACTCTTTTGTGTATAAAACACCAACTGCTGGTGAAGGAAAAACAACGATGTCGAATTCAGACGGCATCACAGTAGAGGAGAAGTTTCCTCAGAAAACTGAAGAATCTCTGGAAGAATCTGGGGAGACAAGAGATGATGTCTCAGAAATATCCCAGAAAGAAGACAACTTGGATAAAGGTGAGTCTCTCTCCCCGCTTCTGTGCATACAGCATTTTCAAAATGCTGCTAACCTGGTCCTTTGCTTAGAGGAAGGAGAGCAGGAGGAAGGCTTGTTGGTTCTTGTGCTGAAAGATTCTAAGTGTAGGTCTACAAATTTTGCTCCTCACATTCTCCCCACAGTAGAGAAGGTTCCTCAGAAAACTGAAGAATCTCTGGAAGAATCTGGTAAGACAAGAGATGGTGTCTCAGACATACCCCAAAAAGAAGACAACTTGGATAAAGGTGAGTCTCTCTTTCCCCTTCTGTGCATACAGCATTTTCAAAATGCTGCTAACCTGGTCCTTTGCTTAAAGGAAGGAGATTAGGAGAAAGGGTTGTTGGCTCTTGTGCTGAAAGACGCTAAGCATACGTGTGCAATTGTTTCCTACAGCCTGGCTGGTCCATGATAAAATAGACAGCAAAGGAGACAGCCCTGTCAACCAGGAAACTCAGCAGGACCAGGAGACAAGCAAGCAGTGTGAAAGCTCCTACACATCAGAGGACAATGCTTCATCAAGAAGCAAGTCATTGAGCTCTGTCAATAAAATTACACATTCAGATGTGACTACCACAGAAGATGTCACCAAGAGCCTCTTGGCTGAGAAGAGCACCAGTTCCCCTCTCCAAGATCAGGAGCCAGAAGAGCACATAGAACAAGAAACACAGGACAGAGTATCCCAAGGCATGTTAAGGAACAGATATGGAACCAAAGGTGAGCTGGTGGCTGCACACTGCTGCTCTTCCACTGTGCACATGTCTACGCTTTCCACAGCCATTAAAAAAAAATGGTATGTTGAGCTCTCTAGTGCCTGCTGTGAGTTTTCTGGAGTCAAGCAGGAAAGAAGGTGTAAGAAATTAACTGGCTTCTCTCTTTCTCTCTCCTTTGGCTACTGTACTGCTTTGAAAGCATGAAACCATGCTGTACTCTGCATCACCTTTCTCCTTCCCCTGCCTTAAAAGCAGTAGGAGCCAAGACTCAAAGCTGTATTAACCTAAAGCAGAATTCACTTCTCACTCTTTCCCTCAGCCAGAAGCTCCTGCCAGCTCTGTTGCTTTTCTTATTATAGCCCAGCTTAGCTGTTCCCTCTACACTGGGCACATTTCTTTCTCTTACTGTAGGGCACACAGCCCCAAAGCCAGAGGCTCAGTCCTGCTTGCGGAGCATCACCACCCAAAACACAGGCCAGAAGAAGGCCAAAGGGTTCCTCTTGAGGACAGGTGAGGAAAAGAAGCTTCCTTTGTGCATTACTTATCAACCAGAAGGCACTAATACTCCAGGAACAAGTAATGAAGCATATTTAATTCTTCTTCTCTCTCAAGATCTTTCACAGCCTTTTCTGAGAGTTTGAGGGAAAAAGTTGTCCCTTAAAAATAGGCTCAGTTTGAGCCTATAGTAGCAGTTTTCCCTCCAGCTCTAAAGCCTCAAAAGCAGGCACAATGTGTTCAGCATGCCAGAAGAACCCTGGCATGTCCTAGAAGGTCTGAGGGTAATGGTCCCCCTTCCCCAGACTCCCTCTGTCCCATGGGGCCTCAGACAAGAACTGTGATGCTGATTTGCACCACACATTTCTCCTAGTAGAAAGAGATCCTGCTTTGCCATGAAGAAGGATGCAAGCAGGTGTGTCTGGACCATGCTATTCTCCTTTTCTGGGGAGCACGGTAGCCTTAGTTCACCCAGCATAGCTGGGAGGCAAGTAGTGAACAGGACACCTTAGCTGGGTCAAACACCTCCATATGTGGAGGTACATGCTGTCAATGGCCTCAAATCTTAAAGAAGGAGGGAAGAGAAGAAAGCTTGTGGCCAGCTGCAATTTCCTCAGGAAAATTGCACTGCGACATCAAAGCTGTAGCCTTGCCTCCATCTCTAGAGCTGTAGTCCTCCCTGACTGGTGTGTAGAAGCATGGGTCTCACCACATAGGGCAAGCAGCCTCTTCACCATTTCTGGGCCCCCAGAGAGTGTGCCAACCTGAACCACGTTCCTAGTGTAGTGGGAAGGTCTGGGAGGAAAAAAAGAGCCCTTGTAGATAGTTTTCAGCATATAACTGCAGGTTACTTGGGACTGACTTCTGTTCCCTGTCTTGGGACTCTCCCCTGTTAAACAGGGCTTTTCACCATGTGCATCGTATTCTGCTTCTACTTCGTCGCCCTGACCTCTAAGGTGCAGCAAGCCCCCAGGAACCTCACGGTGGAGGCCTTTCTGTCCCAGTTCAACCAGCTGCAGGACAGGTTTCCAGGGCAGAGTCCCCACATGTGGCTTCGTGGGCGCAAGTTTCTGCAGAAGCACCTCAATGCATCCCATCACACACAGCCGGCTATCATCATCTTCACAGCCGCCCGCAAGGGCGAGCGGACCTTGCAATGCCTGAGCACTCATGTAGCTGACACCTACTCAGCTGCCCTGCATGCCAGCACGGTCCAGATCAATAGCACAGATAAATCCAGGCTCCAGAGTGACCAGGCCAAGCAGGAGGTGGACTCAGAGCTCAGCTTGGCTTTCCAGGCTGGGAGCCGTGCTGCTGTGATACACCGCTTTGAGTTGCTGCCAGCAGGGGCCACCCTCATCTTCTACAAATATTGTGACCATGAATCTGCGGCTTTCAAGGACGTGGCCCTATTGCTGACCGTGCTGTTGGAGGAGGAAGTGCTGGAGACCCACATCAGCCTCCAGCAAGTGGAAGAGAAGGTCCGTGACTTCCTCTGGGCCAAGTTCACCAACACTGGGACGCCCGGTTCCTACAACCATATGGACTCCGACAAGCTGAGTGGGCTGTGGAGCCGCATTTCCCACCTGGTCCTACCCATCCATCCAGTGCAGACCATTGAAAAGGGAGACTGCCAAGTCCACACCCAACCATAGGGGCAAAGGCTTCCAGAGCCTTGAGAAGGGTTGGAAGGACAGTCTTGGCTGACTTCGGTGCAGGCAGAGGTGCAGACAGTGCTATTTCTCTTCAATTTGTTTCCCGTGCCTTCCTGGGAAGAGTTTGACAGGTGCCACTTGGCCATCTGAGTCTTACAGGTAATAGATCACCTGCCTCTTTCTGGTGTGTTATCTGGCAGATGGGAAGACTGGATATTTTTGACTGCTAATAGCACAGAAGAACATCACTGTGTGGGCAGGCAAAAGGGAAAACAGGACTTTGCAGGTAGTCATACCTGCAAAGTCATATACATACAAATAACATACACAACTAACATACACAAATAACATACACAACTAGTATGCCAGAAAGATACTTAAGTTCAGTAGCTCTTTCATTTCTCCCTTTCCCTCAGGTTGCTAATGTTGTATACATCAGTTTCACAATATACTTTGTCTGGAAGGTTCCTCTCTTCTTGTAGAGAGTGGCTGGAACACAGGAAGATTAAATTCCCCCAGGTCCAACATTTTGAAGGCATGCTTCAAAAAGAACACCAGTTTGCTAGTCAAGGGTTTGACCAGTCAGTCCTGATAGAGTCCAATTTGCACAGACTGACTGACACCCAGTGAAGACCAGATCCTAAATATAGGATGTTCAAACAAGCCTGCAATTCAGAAATCCTGTAAACATCAATTACAAGAAAGGTCAGGTTGTCAGCACACTGCACTAAAGGACGGGATCCTATATGTCAGAAAATAAGCTCCAAAGACAGAAAGCAATGAAATAGAAACCACCTTACTGTCACTTGGATAGTATGAAGCCTCAAGGTATTGTGCAGGTAAACAGAATGAGTAATACAGCTTAACTTAATGCTGATCTTTAAAAAGAAGTCCACTCAATCTACTACAAGGCTATGACCATCTCTTTGGTCCAACACATCAGCTTTGGTCATACACAATAGTTTGCTCTTCTGTGCATAGGGCAGGGAGCAGCCTGCTTGCCTCTCCCCAGCTAACTTTTATTGGTGAATGTAGATGTTAATATTGATATTTATTTCAAACCACATTGGGTAGGTCCTTGCATATCTGGCAGCTGGACTGCTGCTGCTCTGGCATATGCCAAAGCAACTAGGAGCAGAGCTGGGATTAGCTGGTAAAGAGAAAATCTCTGGTGTTAACACTAAAAATCCTCAACAAAAGCAGACTGATTTCTTACTCTGCCTCCTCTTCTGCATCCCAGGAAGAGAAATCCAAGTCCTGGAAACACTGTGGTGCATCTGCACACTGCATTTTTGCAGATGCTCTGGGGCAGAGCAGCCAGCTCATGTAACACCTGAGGGATAGGTGCAGGTGTTTGCAGAATTTATAATAAGCCAGTGGCCAGCCCCAGGTGCCAGCCCCTTGTGCCTATGGTGCTGCCTGCTGGAGAAGGAGCAGCTGTAGCAAAGCACAGCTTATTTCCATATAAGCAGCACAGACTGAGGTGTTGCAGAGCCAGGCTCTGTGTCTGAACAAGACACAAATAATAACATTATGGTGGTTTTACAAGCAGCGCATCTGAGTGCTCCTTACACCAAATGGAGGATCTCCTGCCAACAGTGCCTTGCTGATCTGCCCCACCAATGGCTCAGCTGAGCCACAGCCATGCACCCTAAAAACCCAGCCTGCCTCTTCTTCCCTCCTGCTGCGTGCCTTATCCTGTCTCAGGAGATTTGTGGCCATTAACTTGGAGGCGGGGAAAAAGGAAGAGGAAGGGGATTATTTGGTAGTATTCTAACCAAAGAACAGATTTTTTGTTTGGTTTGGGACATAAAGACAAGACTACCGTGTTTTAACCATGACAAACACTGGGCTAGATAGATTGAGAATTACCTGCTGGAGCTCAGCATCAGCAGGGCAGCCCAGGGCACGGTTTTGTACAAGACACAGGTTGCTTCCTCCCCTCCATCCTTTTTATTGCTATATACTACTTTGGTAACAGAAAACACTATTTTTGCTCTGCATAGTTCAGTATGGGTGTTGATGTAAGAGCTGTCAAAGCATTAATCATGTTATGTATGTCAATATCTTGAGGGAAACCTGTATTTTAATGTTATCTCACGCTCAGTTTTATGTACTGTGTTCGTAATGCATAGCCAAGGTATGCAATGGCAACTTTATGCTGCTTGAACACATCTCTGTAAGCATCATTCACCCTAGCTTTCTAATTCAGAGATATTTTTATGATCTTTTAAAGACAATATATCTGCTTGCTTCTGAGACAAGACTTCTATTTAAAAATAAATAATAAGATTGTAAAAGAAACAAGTAAAGTCTTCAAAGTGAGACTGTAGTCTTACCATATCCTGTTTTTTTTTCTCTAGCTATTTTCAGCTCATTAAGCAAAACAGATCATCATACTGGGCAAAGTTTTATTTTGGTCAGGGCTGTAGTTTGAAAATAAAGTGAGTATTTGCTTTTTCATGAGAATCCCCAAACAACCCTTCTCTCAATTGTTTGGGACAAACTTTCTAGCTTTTCCAACTAAGCACAAAACTAAAAACAAACCTACAAACAGCTTCTCGATTCAACCCAAACTGAAATATATTAAGGTTTGCACAATACTTAATGAAAATAATTAAACTGAAATCCACTGATAACTGAAATATTTTTGAAATACAGAAAGCAACATTTTAACACCCTTGATCAGATCCATTCCACCCAGTGTCACACTGCCTCAGCACACACAAATTCTTGCATTTGTGAGGAATTATTTTCCCCAGCTCTGGCCTAAACAGAGAGAGGGCTGAAAAAAAAAAAAAAAAAAAAAGAGAGGATTTACCCTGTTATTTTGGATTTTCTTCAGTCCATGCTCAGACTCTGGTAACCTAAACACCCATACATTTGGCATCAATTTTCAAACGGATGTTCATGTGATCGATTGCCAGAAGTAAACATCACTCACCTCCTGTTGTCTGATGTGAGAGGACAAGATTTGGTCCTAACCCAAAGATTCACATGAAAGTCTGGTATCACCAGGTGCTGTAGTTGCTGGATGCCAAAACCAGGCTGCTTTTTTAGTCTTGCCCATGAATTCAAAAGTAAGCCTAAAGGGAGCAGCTAAACAAGCTCCGAGAGCTCCTGCAGGCAGAAGGGTGCACTGGTGTTTTTCCCCTAGATGATGTGCTCACCGTGATCTGCGTTGGTAAACAACACCATCATCTTTGTACCTGCTCCAAAAACCAGGTTGACCAAGAGCGAGAACGGTGCCTGCTATTGAAGTGAGACAGGGAAACAAGATTAGGCAAGTCCAGAGGCTGCTCAGCAGTGACTGTGCCTCTCTGTAAACTTTGGGACTAAATCTGCAGCCAATTCAGAGAAAAAATCTTTAATATATACCAAGCAAGAGCCTCCTGTAAGTCCCTGAGACAGCAGAGCTGCATGCTTTCCTGAAAGGGAGAGATCCCACTGCTGAGGCACAAGGCCAACCTCCCCACTTGTAGTGCTGAGACACAGCATACCCACACCATCCCCTTCCTTACTCACTCCATTGGGGCTGGCCCTGGGGTCACTTTAGGGAGGACAGCAGGTCCTCCAGCTGGCTTCTCCCAGACAGGAATTCAGGTTCTCTTCTTCTTCCCACACCGTGAGTTAAATCAGAAATGTCATGTTCCAGCATGGGCTTCCCCAGGGCATGGGTGCAGCACCTGCAGAGCTCCTGGTGAGGGAGACTACCGCAGAGAACATGGGGCACAGCCAAGAGCAGATGGACCCATGGCAGCTCTGTAGGAACTAAAGCTCCCCCATCCCACCAGCTCTCTGACAGCTGTGACATGGTCCAGCTCTGCACCATCTGAGGCAAATAAATTTATTCCCCCTGGGCACCACATCCCCCTGCGCTAAGGACAGCTCTTCCCTTCAACTGTCCCCCATGCACCTGGTTCAGAATCTCTTCCTGCACATACACACATTGCCCAAGCATAGCAAGGCCATGGATTTGGCTGGAGCTTATCAGTTGCCTGCTGTTACGTCAATGAAAACACTAAATTCTTTTTTAATTTCTCATCTAAAAAAATTTAAAAAAAATAAAAATTAAAATATTTCTTATTCTACTTGGCCTATCAAGCAATGCATCTCCCTCCCCAACTATCTTTCCCATTTTTTATTTTCAGTCCCGCTCCCTGCAGCGGCAGTTCTTCAGGGAAGGGTATGCTGCCACAAGGTGCTCAATGACCCTAAAAATTGCCTTGAAAATTACACAGCAGCTTAACTGAGAGGTGAAACCAGTTCTGGAAGGCCAGCCTGGACTGCTCTGCTACAAAATTAGTGCTGATTATAAGTGTGAACGTGCCAGCGCTTTATGAGGTCACATAAAGTCGTTACCCCTGGCATTTAAAGGCAAGCGGCCCAGACGGCGCTGCACAGGCTTGACATGCCACCCTGCTCTGCCTGCAGCATCCCTGTCCCTGCGACAGGTATGGTCATGCCACGTCTCTTTTTGTCCCTTTGAACCAGCATGGACTAAAGCTGGAAGAAGGAAGACACAAAGAGGCTGGTAGCAAACACAGCTGAGCCACATTTCTCCTGTTGAGCTTTAACTTCTGGGAGCTCATCCACAGCTTAACCCTCCTGCAGCTCCACGCATGGCAGGCTCTGCTGCTGCAGGGCTCGTCCCTTGGGAGCTGCTTTTCAGCCTACAAAACCTCCATTTTAAGAGAGGTTGCAGATATTGGGAGCTTAAGGCCTCTTTTATTTCCCCCCCTTCATCTCCCCAGGGGAAGCAACCGGACAATGAATTGCACAAAGGAGCCTGGCCTCAGCTTGTGGGACACACATCCAAAAGCCTACAATGAAAAGGTTTGAAGAATACAGCTTTGCAAGCATGTTCCTGGCCCAGGGAGGAGGCAAAGCCATAAGTAGACCTCCCACTGGCCTCTCCCTGCTTTGTCCAGACTGCACATTTATGCTCAAGCCGAGGAGAGGGTTCTGCAGATCCCTCGAGAGGGCACTCGAGAGCTGAGGAACCTCTCAGAGCCAGAGCAGAGGCAGCAGTGTGGTTTGTCTTGAGGGATGGAAACAGCCTCCCCACACCATGCCTCCTTTGAGGTCTACTCCATCCTCTGCCCCAGCAGCTCAGGGAAACCAGACATCTCTGGGAAACAGTTTCAGGTCGTGGAGATGTCCATGGAGGAGCAGACCTGTCTTATTCCCACAATGACAGCTTGAGCTGTATGAAGCCACTGTTTTCTGTACGTTAACAGAGCTGAACTCTTGGAGCTGCTCAGAGTGATACAAAGAAGCACCAGCCATTTCCCTTGTCAGGGCTCATGTCTGCAGAGTGGAGCCTCATGGGGACAGCAAAGTGTAGTTGTAGTTTCTGCTCCCAGGGTGAAGAAGAGGCATGTGTTCTGGGGCAAGGACCAGGTGAAGCCAGCTGAGTTACCAGGATTGTTTGGCCAGAGGAATAGACTAAAAGCCCAGTGCAGTGTCCAGCAAGACTGTGATCAAAGACAGGCTCCCTCCAGAAGCTTGATCAATGGGAGGAAAACACACACAGAGAGAAATAAAAGGTGTCCAAAGAGCTTCATATTCCAGGCCAGAGTCTCACATGCATTTTTGTAAACTCTCAGACTCTACAATTATGATCCCAGGACTTATGGCTTCCATCTGTGACACCTGCAAGTGAGTTGTGAGGAGAATAAATCCCTTCAGGTAATGTTAGAGGAACTCCTCTAGTCCTGCAGGACCTGCTGCAACAGCAGCCACAAATACCGGTCCTCCTTGCCAAAGGCAATATACTTTGATTACTCTCCTGACTTTTTGGAAGCTTTTTGGAGAAACAGGTGGCTGATGAAACCCAGTTCAATGAAACAAGAGGCTGAAATCCTAAGCAACTTCCAGAGGGCAAGGGATGAGTGTGAATCCTTCCTCCTAAGCAGCCCCTGTGTTCAAAAGTGGTTGACACCTATGATGAAACACTCTGGCTGGCCCCAGCTCAATTCTGGTTATGGAGACACTGTTAGGATGAAAGCATGTGGCTGGTAACAAAGGGGAGATCCTCAACCTCGTGAATCCTTTAAACACTCCCTGGTGGTAACACAGACCTACCTTCTGCTAACAGGACACACAAAACTGGGAAGCAACTGTGAAAAAGTCCTCTGTAATTGTAGGGCTGAATGCAAAACCACAAGGGCTACTGCACATGCAAAGCTTAGGCTGCTCATGCACTAATACAGACCATAGCAGAAACAGCTGGAAACCAGTTAGAAATTGGCAACTTTATGTTCTAAATAAAGACACTAGGAAAAAAACCCCCAATATACAAATTGGGAGAGGTGGATTACAAATGATTACAAGACTGGAAGCTGTTTGTGGTGGCTGGTGATGGTTTTATTAGGAAGGTTTTAAATGTATTAATTAGTTCAACAGGACTATCAAACCTTTCTATACACTGGTTATCTGTGTGTGTGTGTCTCAGGACTATGAGAGAGCCTTTATGCTTCCACATAGACTGAGAGTACTCACAATCTCAATGTCAAGAAAACAACCACACTGCTTAAACTCAGGATGTCAAATGGCAAGAAGCATTTTAACATTGTTTTTCTGCCTTCCACACCATACTCACATCACCCCTTGTGACCAGAAGAGGTTCAGGAGTTGTGCTCGCGTGATGAGAGCCATACTAGCATGACAGGTCAGGACAGAATGGTCAGAGGGGCCCTGGAATATCCTATGCCACCTGGATTTGCCCTCTCATGCTCCCTTAGCACCTCACATGCTGACCCCCCTCTCCAAATCATCTCTGCACCAAGCAGTAATCAATAGGCTGATTCCGCCTCCCAGAGCTGCTGCTCAGACACTGTTTTTTTAGGGGGGCTGATAGAGATCAGACACGCTGGACTAGCACTGCTATTAACTTCCTCGCTCAGCTGGAGCTAACCCCCCTTTTCTTCTTAGGCACAGCCTCTCCTCCACCTCTCTGCCTCTTCTCAGCTTTGTTCAGCCTTGCTTATCTGCGGGTCAGGAGCTGGCCCCAGAAGGGCATTACACAGGGCTGCAGCAGGGCAGAATCAACTCTGAAGCTTTTTTTCCCACTCCCCTGCCGTTGTAGAAGGCCAGCTCACGGAGCAGCCATACTATTTACCAGTCCTCCTCACCCTCACTTTCTCTGGATGGGTCAGAAGCGGATTGCCCCCTCCTCCCCATGCCCCCTGCCTGCTTGCAAACAGCTTTGACCAGGAGTGCCCAGTCACTCCCCACTGCTGACACCCCTCCATCACTCCTCTCCTTCCCCTCCCTCCCTTCACCTTCAGGCTGAAGCCCTTGGTGGGGAAGACACATAGATGTCTCCCACACTAATTACAGACATCTGGCAGGCAGGTCCCCAGATGACCTCCCCAGGCTAGGAGCACCTGATACCATTTATGCATCTGTCCCTGGCTCCCAGCAGCCAGCCCCCAATGGGCCAAGGTGTGAGGCACAGAGACTTGCAACATCTCACCAAGGATTGCCTTCTCATCACAAGTACAGAAAGGGGGATCCAGAAAGGAGAGGGACAAGGTACCAGCAAGTAGACTTGTCCCTTTGAAGTTGCACACTTGGTATCTCAGTGTGCCAGCCTGAAAGCAGCACCCAGAGATGAGGATTGGCAGATTTCTTTAGCCTGGAAGGTTTGAGAAAGCTTATGGGGGCACCTCAGGTGACATTGCATTTTCTGAGGAGGCCTCAAACACAGAGCTGACTGTTTTGAGGAGGCTCAACGGGTCTGATTTTGCAGTTACTGTGTAAAGATAGGACACGTGAACTTTGGGGGCCTTGAGCAACCTGGGACTAGTGGGAGATATCCCTGCCCAAGGTAGCCGGGTTGGAACTACATGATCTTTAAGGTCCCTTCCAACCCAAACCACTCTGTGGTCCCATGAACTGAGGAAGTAGAGAACAATTTTCACGTGAGACTTAGGCAGGACTTTGGTACATGACTTCACAAACCATGGCTGAGAAGTAGGGCTCCTGGGCACCTCTGTCTTCTCTTTACTCGGGGCCAGGTGACCAGGCTGGCATGCCCTGTGGGCACGATTCACCCACAGAACCCAACTGCTCTCCAGGTTTGGGGTGATGTATCCCTCCCATCCTTCCTAGCATGGAGGACACACTGCCCTCCAGCCCCAGCCCCAGTTCCCAAAAGGGAACCCCCAAAAAGCCATTCCCGCAAAAGAACCAGAGCTTGCCCAGAAAAAGGGCAGGAACCGGATAGCAAGGGGGCTTTGTGGAGGAGGAAACGAAGGGAGGGCTTCGCTTTGGAGCTAGGGATTTACGTGAGATAGGGGTGGCTGAACCCGCGGGTGGCCCAGCAGGGACGGCCGGCGGTGCCACGCCGTTGCCCCGTGATGCTGCGGGGGCCGCCGACCAGCTCCAAAAAAGCGTCCAGAAAAAGGCAGGCCGGGCCGAGCGGCGGGCAGGGCGGTACGAAGGGGTGGCAGGCTCAACCTGCCCGCCCCCCTTGCTTGCCCCACAGCTCGCAGGCGGGACGCGGGGCCGAGCCCCGGGGCGGCGGAGCCTGATCGCCCGGTTCCCCCCCGCCCCGGCCTTCATCCCCATCCCCCGCCGAGCGGCCACGCCGCGGGTCGCCGCCCGCCACCCGGCAGGTTGTAAAGTCATTAACTCCCTCAGCCATGCCGGCCCGCGCTCCGGCGGCGGCTGCTCCTGCTACCGCCGCTGGTGGGCCGCCCCACCGCCTCCTCCGCGGCGGCTGCAGCAGCAGCAGCAGCAGCAGCGCGGCATGGCGGCCGCGGCCGCCGTCGCCGCTCCCCGCCGCTGCCTCCTCCGCCTCCTCCTCCTCCTCAGCGCCGCCGCCCCCCTCGGCGGTAAGGTAAGCGGCGGCGGGTGGGCCGGCGGCGGCAGAGCCTTCCCTCTCTCTCTCTCCCCCTCCCTCCTTCCCTCCCCTCAGGGAGCCGGGGCCAGGAGGGGCGCTCCGAGCTGGCGGGGCCGGTCCCAGCCGACGCGGGCCTGTGCAGGGCTGGGTGGCTCGGCCCGCCCGGGGTAGCGGCGGCGGCTGCTTTGCTTTTCTCCGCAGGTTCCTGGTTCGTAGCGGGGACAGCCTGGATTTGGGGGTCCCTCTGTCCGCTCTGCCTCGGACTTGAGAAGGGGGTTTCGTGGTGCCTCCCCTCCATGCATTTCCCCCGCGGACCGGACTCCCCGCTCCCCAGCGGCCCGTTACTAAGACAAGACCGACGGGGGCGTGAGGGCGCCTGAGGCGGCTTCTAAGCCTGACCAGGGGAACCGGGGGCGGGGGGGGAGGGGGGGGTAAGGCCTTTCCCTGGCTGGGGGGTTCACTGGAGGCTGTCTCCCACGTTCATCCCTAGCAGAGGCGTTGACTCCACTTTAGGGCTGAAAACAGACTGATTTTCCTCTTCCCTCTCCCTCCTGCCACCTTGGTTTAGGCAGCCACTTTCTCCTCTAACTGTGGGGCGAGTGTCTGGGCATTGAAGCCCAACGCTCCCTTCATCTCTGCTCTCCTCCACAAAGGACCTCCTCAGCCCGGCCCTCCCTCCCCATGGCACTTGTTTCTCAGCAGCGCTGAAACCTTTTTGCCAGACAGTTCCCTTCTTCCCGTGGCCTGGCAGAAATCCCAGCCCCTGCCTTCTCGGGTCACTGCCCGCATTGTGGCTCGGGGCTCCCACTTCCCAAGGGGAACCCAGCCGCCTTTCTCTGCTGCTAAAGGGATTCCGCTGTGCTAAAGGAAGAGGGTTTTGGGGTTGTGTTTCCCACCCTCCCCCAAGATAAAGCCGTGGCTGGGGTGAAGTGATCACACATGAGCTATCTTAAACACAGAGGAGACCGGAGACTGCAGCTTTACTGCAGATAACCCAGGTTTGAGGAGCAGCAGTCTCCTGTTCTGGGGTTGTCTTGATTTTAAAGCCTAAGTGTCTTGTTTCCACTGCATTTGTACTTTCATGCACATTCGCTGCCTGCTCTGTTTACCCCTTAACTATAGGGCTAAGTCTGAGAGAAGCTTCAGGCAGAGCAATCCAGGTCAAACTAAAAAGATACGAAGTCCTTCATTGAAAACTGACCTTGATGGACTCCTCCATCAACATGTGTACACAAACTTTGGCTGCTTGTGATCCTCCTAGCCCCCAGCAGCTGTGTTTGTACAGCATGTAAGACGAGGGCATCCGGGGCTGGAAGGAGGGTTGCTCCCCAGGGCAAACACACACCGGCACTGTTGCCTGGTCTGCCCTGAAGACTCCCGTACTGCAGGAGATCCCTGCAGAGCACTCTCATCAAGGATAGCCTGGCAGATGTGGTTGGTAGTATTGATTGATGTCTCTGATGCAAGTCTGTGCACAAACATTAGGGGATTAGCCTGCAATTCCTCTTGCTTCTTGCCCAGTTCTCTATATGCAATATGATTATACAAAGAGTGTCCATAAAAAGCCTCAATCTGTACAGGGTAAGCAAGTTCCTTCCTACATGGGGCTAACTGCCCCAATGCTTTTGGGAAATAACTGCCCCAATGCCTTTGTGAAAACCTGAGGATAGAGGTGCCTCTCACACACACTGACTGTTACTCCCTTTTTCTCCGTCACATATTTCCATCCTTTCTAGCAGCTTGCCCCAGAATAAGTGCATTATCCTACTTGAAAGGAATGACCGAGCTAACTTGTGTCAAGCATTTTAAAATTGCATGCAGCACTTGCCTGTGAACCTTCAGTCATGGCAGGATTATGAACAGTATTTGATAGTTCTCCACTGGCTTCTGTTTGTCTGCTTTCTAATTTGCTTCTGATCTGTGCCTCATTATATGTCCAGATTTCTGTTACTTATCTGCTGCAGTATCACATCTTTAGCATGCTTACCATTTTTCCCCAGGTTTTTTATTCTGTGCTGCTCATTTTACTTCAGGGTACCTTCCTCTCTTGGGAAACTCCTTCTCAATTATCTTGTTTCAGTTTTTCTAAGTAAAATTGGGGTTTGTGTCTGCATCCAACATTGAACCTCTCATACAAACTATCTAGTCTACCCAAATAGGATAAAACAACAACAGGATGAGAAATAGCTTTACACAAACACCAATTCCTTTATAAAACATCAGGGCACAATTGCAAATGCTATTGTGGGGTATTTTTCAGGGCTGTGGTAGAGTCTATCACCACAGCTTTAGTCAGAGTATGACACAGGGAACCCAAACCAAGGGGGCTGACCATGGTCATTCATTTCCAGATAATAATCTGATGTATGTTCCAGGCACTAAGACATGTGAAGCTACTTAGTATTTCAGCAAGCAGAGTGGTTTGCTGCAGAGAGATGCCCTTAGGTGAAGGGATTATGGAAAATTTTTGTAGAGGACATGCAGTTAATGTCCGCAGAAAAGGTCTGCGAAGAATTCATTTTATTTTCAACTGCTGTTTGTAGTAGTCTTACAAGCTCTGACAAGGTCAAGCAGAAGAGTTTATGGCATCCACTGTGCCCTTCAGTGGTGGGCCAGCCTTTAAGGCATGCTAGACTGCAGCAGTGAGCCTTCCCACCCCCCAGCTCCTCTATTAAGGGAACTAGACAGGCATGTTTGTGGTCTCTCTTCCCAGACAGCTTTTTTCCGGCACCCAGGCTCTAATGAATCTCAAGATTAAGCACAACAATAAGCAACATGGGAGACTAGGCCAACGACACGGTAATTGCAATTATCCCCAGGTTTCTGGGAAATCCAGCGTAGCTCAGAGCTGATCCAAAGCAGGACAGAGAGTCAGTGGAGAATTTATTTTGTCCCTTTCAGCCCTTCAGAAAGGCCGCCTGGAAATCCGATAGGATGTCAGTCCAGGCCCACCCTTCTTTGCAGGGCTGAAACATTTTGTTTGTGGCAGCCTTTGTTTGGCAGGGGGGAGAGGGCAAGCAGTTGCTGAGTCTCCGGTCAGACAGAAGCAGCTTTCAGTGATGCTGGCTTAGAGACTGTCATCGAATTGTCTAGGTTGGAGGGGACCTTTAAGATTGTCTAGTCCAACCACGAACCTAACTCTGATAAAAAACAACAACAAAAAACCACATCACTAAACTTTTGAATACCTCCAGGGATGGTACCTGAACCACTTCCCTAGGCAGCCCATTCCAATGCTTAATAACCCTTTCAGTCTAAAAAATTTTCCTAATATCCAATCTGAACTCCCACTGGCACAACTTGAGGCCATTTCCTCTTGTCCCATCGCCTGTGACTTGGGAGAAGAGACCAACCCCCACCTCTCTACACCCTCCTTTCAGGGAGTTGTAGAGAGCAAGGTCTCCCCTCAGCCTCCTTTTCTCCAGGCTGAACAACCCCATCTCCCTCAGCCGCTCCTCATAAGACTTATTCTCCAGACCCCTCACCAGCTCCGTTGCTCTTCTCTAGACCCACTCCAGCTCCTCAATGTCTTTTTTGTGGTGAGGAGCCCAAAATGACACAGCACTCAAGGTGGGACCTCACCAGTGCCCAGTACAGGGGGACAATCACCTCCCGAGTCCTACAGACCATTGGTATTGTCAATTCTGGAGACAGAAATTTTGTCCTGGAAAAAGTTCCCTGCAGCTTGGGGTTTAAAGCTCGGGTGCCCCCAGCAAGGAGGGCAGCCCTCACCCACTCAGTTTCATGGCCTCCAGCCTAGGTGCAGAGGCACCAAAATACCTCGGTTAGCCTCAGAGAGGAAGAGCTGCAGCTGTGTAATCATCCTGTGCCAAGCCACAAACGCCTAGGGGGAAATTCTTGCGGAGAGCACCTGGCTGAACTGGAACATGGTCTATCTTTCCTGTGGATGTAAAAATTCTAGGCCTTTATATTTCTTGACACCTAAAGAATCGTACCTGACCCTCTTGCATCCTTCAGGCAGAGCTCTGACCAAAGCCCAGGCAAAGCCAAGATTACAAAGGCTGGACCTGTGCCCGTCTCCTCCTGCAGTGTTTCTGACCCATGCCATTTCTGTGATCCTGCAGCAGAGTGCAAGTTAGGGCAGCTTCAGCATCTCCCATAACTGGGAGAGTGCAAAAGGGTTGTTGCAAAGCCCCTTTGGTTTCTCCTCATCCAAGGAGGAGGTGTATGGAGGAGTCACTCAGCCAGAAGGTAACTCCTGGGATTTGCTGAGGGATTTAGGAAACTAAAACTGGGAGCTAATCTAATCTGGAGTCTGCCCTACAGTCCTTAATTTATTATCTGTAAATTTGGAAAATGCAACTATCTCTAATTAAAAACAAGAACCATTTGTGTGTCATGGTTAATGCAGATTTATTTCTGGCAATATAATAAATTCAGCACAGATTGGAACCAGCTGTCCCAGCTGTAAGTACCTGAAGCTTCCCCTCCATGTCACCAGGCCTAGGCCTTGGAGGCAGTCATGCTGTAAGTCTTACTGGCCAAGGGGACAGCTCAGCATTGTCCTTTCTTACACAAGGAAATAAATTCTATTAGGCAAGGACTGGCAAGGGAGCTTGGTCATGGAAAACCTGAGAGCCAAATCAATCTGCTTAAAAAGTGATTGATTCCTCCAGCGTGGAGAGGAAGCAGGAACAGGGATACAGGGGAACACATTTTACTAGGAAAAAAACTGGCTAACGTCCTTCAGTAAATTTTCATTTGGGCTCCTGTCATTCCTGAAAGTCATCGTGCAGAGAAAAATGTGTCCTATTCTAACTGGAAGAAAGAGTTACACGAAGGTGGAGACACTGATCTTCCCCAAACCTCAGCTCTGCCACCACACTTCAAGTCTCCTCGCATCGAGGCAAAACACCAAAGAGGAGTAAACCTGAAAAGGCACCTGCAGCTTCACATCACTCCAAATACACAAAGGCTTTTTCATGTCCAGGCAAGAGTAGAACGGGCTATTTCACTTCCCTTCACCCATTTACCTTCTGTCCCATCTTACCTATTTGGATTGTAAGATATCTGGGGCAGGACTATCCTGTGGATTACAGCTACACAGATTTTTATTGCCACCTGGGGAAAAGCTATGTAAATATTGCAGCTTTTGGTCCACATGCCTTCCCTCCAGGCAGTCCATGCACCTCATGTAACTACTCAGTGAAACGGTAAGACACCAGGTTTGATTATTATCCTGGTTATGGGAGAATCTGTATTGTGCTTAGCTCTCTGTAGACACCAGATAAATCATTGGCATTTTTCTTCCCAACAGTTGTGAAGAGCTTTTCCTCCGCAGGCTTTGAGATGCTTATCACGGAGAAGCAGAGAAGAGGTCAAGGGAAAATTATAGCTGAAAACACTTGACATTAAGAGACCTCATGTTTCTTTCCTATTTAAATGTGGAAGCTACACAGTCAGCATTTCCATTTACAGTCTGATAATACACAGTCAGAGAAAAATTCTCGTAGGATGTAGGTTGAGATGATATTTTAGAAGAGAAAAAGGTATGTTTGAAAACATGTCAGTTTCTTTTGCATTTTGTTTTTCTGTTGAGCAACTCAGGTGCCAGCCACAGCATTTAGTCCCTGTCAAGTCAGCTCCAGCCAGGACATCTAAATACAGCAAAGAGGATTTTTGTATTGTTTTTGAAATCAACTGTTGTAATCACTAGAGAGTAAAGCATCAGGTAACAGGGTGCTTTTTTGCAGCAGAGTTAGGTTACTTTCAACATGCTTTGGCTATCACCAAGAAGACGCACTATGCGCATTTCAGCCGTGCTAAGTTACAGCTTAAAAACATTTGCATAAAACCAGCTGTGTCTCCTCTGCCCAGAGGATGTTCTGTTGGCAGAGGCTGTAGAAACAACAAGTTCTCAGGCAGGAATTACGCTGCAAGATGAAGAACACTTTGGCTTTATTACACCATGAAAGAGCGTAAAGCCAAGACATGGTCAACCAAAATAGTGAACAGAGCAGATTTAGTGATGAGCAAACCCTGCTGAGTTTTCTTTCACGTCCATTAATTTTGCTTTGCAAATCTGTTCTTTGCAACAAGATTATCAGCCACTGCCACAAAACCAGCATGTTTTGCTAATAGTAGCACTGATAAAACTTCCTGAGCCCTTACTTTATCATAGCAGACTTCACACACACAGAGGTTATTATTTTCTTCTACTAATACTGAAACACTGTCAGCATTTCCAGTTGGATAAATCCCTTCCAAAGACTGTTCCATGTTAAACTCATGACTGCATTTAACACTACTCACAGCTGTATTTCAGTAAACAGCAAATTAGTTCCTGCACAGGCTAGTTTGCCAAAATCCCTGGGAGCTTCCAGGCCATCAAGACAGTAAACAGGAGAATATTGCAAGCAAAAAAAAACCCAGCTAAAACACAGAATCCCTTACCTGCTGGTAATTGTGGTGGCACAGCCAACAGCAGCCTGCTGCAATTACCATGTTGGGGCCAAAAGAGTTCAGGTTTGCCAAATTTAAAGGCTCCGCCTCAGTGAGGCATGCTAAGAGAGGGAGCAATCCTCCTCTGAGCGTAATGAAGTACACAGGGAGAGGGGACAACAGCAATTGCAGAAAGCTCTGGTTCTGAAGTATTCTTGAAAATTACTTCTGTGAGGTTTGGAGGGTGAGGAGCTTGGACCCAAGCTGATTTAGTCACAATGAGGAGTTTATTTGTTGAAGTGCAGCTCTAGTGAGGGACAGATGTGTACCCCTCCCCAGCTTTCCTCCGCACAGCCAAGCACCACAGTTCTTCCTCTTCTCTCCTGATTGTGTGTCAGGCCCAGGTGGGCAGTGTGAGCTGTGATCTGCTGTTCTGTCTGACCTGGGCTGAGATGATGCTAATGGGGTCAGGCTGCTGCTGGTGTTACTGTCACACATGGCCAGTCTGATAGCTCTTCTCTATATCATATCATGCAATCCCAGAGGCATCCCTCTTCCCATACATAACTCAGTCTTGGAGGGAAATTTGATTTTTGAGATGCATGAGCCTGGTGTGACCCTACAGGGGCCTGATCCTGCCACAGTTGTCCCAGGGCTGCCCATTTAGAAGGCATCCAGGCGACACAGTCCCTGGGGAACTACCTTTGGAAGGCCCTTCTTTGCCTGGGGTGGTGAGGAGCCAGGTTCTCCAGCTAACCATGCTCTGTTTCTGTCAGGACAGTAGTGAGGCAGCAGATGGAGCTGGACCCTGGGATGAAGAAATCACCAAGTGGTGGGGAGAGTGGAGCTCCTGGTCCACCTGCTCCCGGTCCTGTGGGGGAGGCGTGATGTCCCGGGAGAGGCACTGCTTGCAACAGAGGTGAGTCGTGTCCCAGCTTGAACCCTTGGCCAGCTCTCAAGTGGTAGAAGGGAAATGAGGTGCCCCTGACCTGTGTTTTGGTGTCAAACCTCCTGGGTTTGTAGAGTTGTCTGTTCCCTCTTCTGCGGCCTCTTGAAAAGGAAAGTGGCTGTTTCCCATGCTGTAGGTGGCAGGAGGTGGTGTGGGGAGGGGTGACAAGGGAGAAGCACCTCACAGTGAGGCAGGCAACAGACCCCCACTCATCACCCACTCAGTCTGGGTCATGTGATGGGGAGCAATGGGTTGGTCCCCTCTCGGGGTCTTTAGGAGACTTGAAGATGATGTTGTGGGCTGGAGAAGGCTAACTCTATTCCTCTTCCCCTTTCCTTCCCAAACCCTTGCTTACTGTAGCTGCTTTGACCACCCTAAACCTGATTTGCAGCCAGTTCCTATGCTAAGGATGTAGATACATATTCTCAGACACCTACAGGGACTTGATTTACTTCTGGCAGCAGCCAACTCAGCCATGTCTCAGCATTTTCCCCTCTTTATTCCATGCAGAGCTTGCATGTTTTTTTTCCCTCTGTCATTTATCTGGCCGTCACCTAACAGTGTCTCCATTTGTCCCCAACAGCCACATTTGTCCCCTATGGCTGCTACAGTCCTGGTATCAGTTGGACTGGGTTTGCAGGAGTGGGAAGAGCTGGGGAACTTCAGCTGCCTGAACTCCTGCTGTCCTCCCCGGGTCACCTTGCCACCAAGTCTTCCTCTTTCTCAGGCATCTCACTAACTGTCTGCTCCAGGGTCCTGAAATATTAATGAGCCAGCGTCCTGCTGCACAGCAAGCCCATGGGGGCTGCCTGCCCCACACTTGGCCTGTTTCCCTTCTGCGTGAATGCACTGCTGAGTGGAGGAAGCTCAAGCTAGGGCCCTCAACCTGTTCTCCTTCCTGCAGCAGAAAACTTTTATGTAGGCTGGTTGGCAGCATGGTGAGGATCCAGATGTGCTGTGGTACATTCCGTCTGGACACAGCTTCCCAGACAACTGGGCTTGCCAGTGTCTCCACCACTGCTCTTCCTCCCCACCACACTGTAGCCATCATGGGAGAGCAGTGGGAAACAGGGTGGGAGGGAGCCTGGGGCTGTCCCACACTCTGCACAGCCAGAGCAGCCCTCCTGCCCTTTGCCTGCTGCCAGGAGAGAGATTTTTTCCTTCCATTTGGCATCTCTTCCATCCTTGACTCCACAGCTGGGGAGGGATTTGCTGTGGCATATTAATACAGGGTTCAAGTCTGATTTTTTTTTTTAAAAAGCCCAGCATAAAACCCAGCCAAAAGGTTTCTGTAGCTTCAAGGAAAATGGCTTAAGCAGGAGACAAATATGCCCACAGAAAAATTTCTGCCTGAGTCTGCAGGTAGCCTCTGCTTCTACTGAAAGGGATGCCAGTTTTCAACCCTTTTGGTGCAAATTTAGGCTTTGCCTATATCGTGTCAAGCATCGCTCTGGAGGTACAGCTGCAGTACCTCTAGTCAGTCTGGCTTGAATGTGCCTATGGGGTTCTTTACATAGTGCATCCTAAATTCCCAATACTGTTAATGTGTTGGCTACTGCTGATCTTTACACAGACCATATTGCCTTAATTTGTGGTTTCAGCCATTATCCCTCTGTCTTGCTGGCTTTCAAGAAATTTTTGCCTTTGCATCAGTCAAGAAATCCAGTATCCCCTGGATAATTTCTGTGGTCCAGAGCTAAAACATCAAGTGTTGAGAAATTCCTGTGGTTTTTGTTCATGGTTGACATCAAGCCTTTTCTCTTAATCTTCTAATTAAGTCCCCATGAAAAGTGTCATCTCTCTGCCTACTGCACAGCGAATCCTGAAATCACTTAATATCCTGGATGCTTCCGTGGGAGTGATGGATCATCAGGGTCTATTGTCCTTTTGTCACATCAACCCTTTTGGACCTCAGAGTGAAGGGACACAGTGGGGGTCATACTGCAGCTGCTCCCTGTCTGTTCAATCTGCCACAAAACAAAAGTAGCTTGAAATCATTGTCCACTTAAGAGCACTGAAAATGTGTTTCACAGGAGATGTTGGCTAGTCTAGATCCAGAAAGCTTTGCTCTGATAAAATGCTTGCTTTGCTTCTCCCCATTAACTTCTTTGCCAGTCTCAACACATTAGTACTTCACAGATCTCCAGCTCATTTTATTTATGCTCTGCAGGCTCCAGATGCCCCAGGGAACAAACAGCACCATGTGCGTTGGTCAAGCCAAGCGCTACCAACTGTGCCAGCAGCAGGTGAGAACGACTTCCAGTACTGACTAGTCCTTACTAAGGGATATGAGACTCAGGGGATCAAACTTGGAGCTGCCAGAGCACCAGCATTCAGGGTGCACCAGCATTCAGAGCACCAGCATTCATTCTGACTGGTCTGTCAGAGGAGTGCAGACCAGGGGTACAATCCACTCCTGGAGTAGTGGACAGTGTGCCTTTGAAGATGTGAAAGATGGGCTTTACTCCCTGGGATCAAGAGGTGGGGAAAGGAGATAAAAACATACCTGTTGTGGGGTGGGGGGAGGAATGAAGCTTTTCCAGTGTGCTTTTCCCTTTGCTAGAAGTAATTTTTGCATGACTGTTAAATACAGCTGCTTGAGGGGGCATTGCCAAGGGATGCCTGGCTTTTCTGCCTGGATTATGGCACCTCAAAGTTCATCACTGAATCCTTCCAGGGTGGACAGAGCTTTTTCATCCTCCAAGGATGCAGCAGGGACAAGCAGCTGTCACAGCTGTGGCTGTGACATAGGGAGCTTTTGATCACATTTATTCCCTCTGTAGCCCTGCCCAGCCAACACAGCAAGCTTCAAACAGCAACAGTGCTCCAGTTTCAATGCCAAAGCCTTTGGGAAGCGCTACTACCACTGGATGCCCCTCTATCCAGGTGGGTTTCCACAGCTTCACACAGAAGATCTGGGTGTGAAAACACCCACAGAATCTTCTCAGACACAGGAGAAGGGGAAGGACTCAGGGGACAAGGCATGTATGCTCCTGGCTGGTCTGGAAGTGCTTCCCTATGCTCCCTGCTTTGGAGAAATCGTTCCCTGTCTCTTCACAGAACTGCTCCACCCAGCCAGGCCTCCTCTCTCACCACATTGCTCCTGTTTTGGATCCTACTTCAGCAAGCACTGGTGGGCAGACAGGACACAAGCTTCTCTAAGTTGTCTTGGCTAACCAGCAGTCATCTTGGCAGAGTGGGTGTTCACGCTCTTTGTGTCTTCTCCCATTTTGGCTGCCTCTGTCACCCAGCATGCTTCCCACTGGGTTGGTGGTAGGTTGTTTTGAACAGGATGCCCGTCTGTTTCCTGCACAGGCAAGACAAATTGCATCATGTAGGTTGCCAGATGGCCCTTGAGGCCCAGACTGAGCTCACCCAAGATATTATTCTCTCTCTGGACCCACATGTTTTTCTCTTTCCATTAGCTACCAAGGGATGGAGAACATCTACATGTCTAGCTTCAGTTGCTCAGCTACATGGAGTGTAGCTGGTCACAGCCCCGCATAGTCAGTACAGATCTTGCTTTCTCTTGTGTATTTATATGTGGCCTGAGATCTACTGAAACAGATTCCCATGTCTGGCACAGGGAATGGCACTGCAAAGGGGAGAGGGTATGGCAGGGAAGAGGGTTTGCCAGCAAGAAGCATTTCTGCTAGGTGTGGTCCCCAGCTGTGGTCTTATACCCCTATTAGTACCACAAATTTTGTAGCTTTGGGGTTTCATCTCAAGCATCAAGAACATCCAAGGTGATATCAAACCATCAATATGGATGAAAGTCCCCTTCCTCACTTCCTGTCTCTGAGCACCTTGATCTGCCTGGTGACTTTCTGCCTCTGTCTCTTCAGATGACTATACCAGTATCTCCAACAAGCCATGTGACCTCCAATGCACCACCCAGAGTGGAGAGAGGCAGCTGATGGCCCGAGCCCAGGATGGTACCTCCTGCAAGGACAGGACCTATCAAGGGGTCTGCATCAATGGGAAGTGTGAGGTGAGGCTCTGTGAGGAAGGAATACAGAAATCAGGATTGTAAGTGCATGGCTGGACCTGCGGGTCATCGCAAGGCCAGGGGTCTCAGCAGGAAATTGAAGCTGAGGTCTGGCAGGGAGTAATTACATTCACTTTAGAATGCCTATGGGCTAGAGCAGAGAGGTTCACACAAAAGGAATTAGGTACATTCACATGTTCCCACTGAGTGACAGTACTTTCCACCCAGCACAGAGTCTAGAACTGCAGGTTTATTTTCATAGTCATCTAAAATGTAAAAAGAACGAACAAACTTTTTGATTTTCCCCTCAAATGTCAAAGATGAAAGTTAATTGTATATAGTGCCACAGAGAAGTGCCTTACAACCTCAGGCAGGTCTGCCTTTGATGCAGCATCTCGTGGAGGTTGATTTACATCACTACATTAGGAATTGAAGCGGCTTACTCCATTCACCTAGACACACAAGCCCCTGTCCCAGGTCCAGGGGCACAATGTAGATGGTTGCACGTTACATAGGTGAATTTCTGCTGCTGTTGGATTCATTCATTACTTCACTCCAAGCTAACATCTGCAGAACTCCCTGAACCTTACCAGAAGAGCATGGTGGCATTTCCTGAAAAGACCCTGACCCGTGGAGATAAGCCAACCCCAGGAAACCCTCTCTTGTTTTATTCTTTGCAGCCAGTTGGGTGTGATGGGAGCCTGTACTCACCCCGGACGATGGACAGATGCAGGGTGTGTGGAGGGGACGGCAGCACTTGCCACCGTGTCTCGGGCAGCTTCCGAAAGGCAATCTCACAGATAGGTACTCCCTGCTACCACAGTCCGGAGACTTCACCTGCTACTTCTTACCACCAGCTGGCATGGAGGGTAACTGGCTTGAATACGGGTAGGAGTTTCCCAGCTGCTTGGTGGAAAGAGATGAAGAGTGCCACCCCTGCTTAAATGCCTGTATTTTGTCCTTTTCACTTAATCATCAGAGGAGATTGGTTTGATGTGCTGTATATTAGGCTGGTAAGGTTTCCCTTCACCTCTTTACAATAGGAAGCAGCTGGGGATCTATTTGTTCCTATTGATTTTGACATCTTGCCCAACACAGGTAATGTGAAGAGATCAATGAATCTTCTTTTATTTGTGCTACGTGTTCGTTTGAAACTTAAGTTCCTATGATGAGGGTCACAGGGTTTGTTTCAGTCAGCACTTAGTCTCTTACTTTCCCCAGTCCTACAGCTGGCACAGCTGAGGGATCGTGCCTCTGAAACTGGGCTGAGATTCATCTCTGCAACCTCGTGGCCCATTCCTCCACCCACAGAAGGAATAGACTGTGGTATGCTCATTAGCAATTAATTAACTGTGGTTTGAGGATGTTTTGGAACATGGTTTCACAATGCTGTTGTTTCAGTAGTCTGCCCTACTCTCTGCAGACTAGAAAAGCACTTGGGCCCCTTTCCAGAGCATGGGTAATGGTGCTAACTACAGTTTTGGCCTCCTGTTCCAGTCCTCATAAAATCTTACAGAACGGACAAGACATGCATTTGTAAAAGGAAATACAAGCTACCAAACCACGTAACTTTAAGAGCCTTCTTGTTTCCTCTCTCTTTAGAGGTCAATTTTTATGCTACTCCTGAGACAAATTCCGTTGAGTCAGGAGCTGAGGGGACCTATGGTCTTTTCCATTCTCTGTTCAATATCAGCCCTGACCACTAGTAAGCTTTTTCTGTGTCCTTGCCAGAAAGAGCATGAGAGAGCAAATTCATCCACACATTTAAAGCCAGACTGTTACACTTGTGCAATTCCTTCCAGACTCCAAACGCAGCAGTGCTCAGGCTAAGCCTGACAGACCTCTAGTGATCTCTAGTGGGACTTCAGAGGGGAGCTGGGATTAGAGCTCACAGACTGGTGCAGCATTTATGACTTTAGCGTCCTGCTCCTGAAGGGCAGTGCCCTCCTATGTACACACTTTTCCCACAAGCTGCTTTTCCTACCCAGACCTTTTCATTCTGTCCTCAAGGTTTCCTCACCCTCTGTTCCCATTCCTCAGGTTACGTGTTCATCACCAATATCCCTGCTGGTGCCACCGACATCCTCATCATTGAGCGCAGGAAAACAGAAAACATCCTAGGTAAGCAGAGGAACCAGATGGATGTGGAGATCCCAGTTTAGCTCCCTGGATGGTGGGAGGAGGGCTCTGAGCACTCACATCAAGAGAGCTATGTGTCAGCATTTCCTTCAGGGTAGCAAAGGGCATGTCATATCTCTGTAAACCAAGTCTAATACATCTCCAGCAGCCAGCAGCAGGAAGGGTATTTGGAAACAAAGCTCACTATGGGCAGTCTCTGTTGTGAATACATTTGTGCTCTTGTTGGAAAGGGAAATGAAAGTAGAAGGCATTGAACATGCTGATCTGACCTGATGCAGAAGATGAGCGCTGGACAGGCAACGGTTCTTTTTCTGTTGGGCTTTTCTCAGTCAGGAACTGTTTGTTCTCCTCAGTGCCAGTGCAGCCCTGGTGTTCTGCATGGGGCATCATATTTGTCCATTTTCTCTCTCTTTGAAGCACTCGCAGATGAATCCGGGCATTTCTTCTTCAACGGCAACTCTGCCATTGACAACCCCCAGAACTTCAGGGTAGCTGGCACGATCTTCAAGTACCGGCGGCCCTCGAGCCTGAACTCCGATGGGCTGGAGTATATCATAGCTCACGGGCCCACTAACCAGTCTCTGAATGCCATGGTATGTGAGGATCTCTTGCTTGCCCCAAAACTGTAAGCCTCCCTCAGACAAAGGGAATATTAACCTGGTTCCCAAGCCAAACATGAGTGTGTAGGTGGCTGAGGAAGCCAGATATTTTCTTAGGAGTGGTTTTCTCTTGGATTTATGAGGATGCTATATTCTCTTCAACATCTGTCACAAAATAGTTGTTGCTAGAAGAGGTCTCTGGGAGATACACGTCCTTAAAATACAAATGTGTTTGTTTTCTTCTGATGTTTTCTCCAGTACTATAACTTTAATGGGAAAATGCCACACATAACTTATGATTACACTGTACCACGGATACCACCTCTCCGAACTGCAGCCCCTGATGTAGACAGACCTCTCTATGATCACCTACCAGAGACTAGCCAGAACCATGCCATTCCAACCAACTCCAGAACTGCTCAGGACTTCAATGCCACCTGGCTCTCCCTGTCGCCAGATGACACCAGTGAACAGCTTCCTCTAAGAGAAGGGCATGAAGATTTAGGCTTTGGCCACCCACACTTCTTCCAAACCAACTCCACCAGTCAGACTCAGGACTGGGGCTGGGAGCAAGGGGAAGAGAAGGAGAAGTATGACTTCCAGATAAGACAAGTCTACAATGCAAATACAGGAGAAGAAGAGGAGGAGGAAGCAGCAGCGATTGGTGGAGAAACAGAGTTGGGTTGGTTGCTTTGTTTTTGTTTCTCTCCCATTTTGTTCGTTGAAAATTAACATCCCACACTGGCTGTCTTGAAATCTAAGGTGGCTTTACCATCAGGGCAGGCAGGAGGGAATGATGATTAATAGTGGGGTGAAGACTGTCAGGGAGCAGCAATGGCCAGTAGTCCTGTAAGGGAAGGGGAGCTGGGAGAGGGTGGCCTCAATACAGATCAGGCAGTGCCCCCTCAGGCAGGGCAGTCCCATGGCACCTGAGCTTGGCAAGGAGAGCAGTGACAGCAACAGGTCCCAGCCATAGTCAAAAGCAAGGTGACAAGTCAAATTTGATGTCAGTCTGGGAAAGCCAAACAACAATTTAGGGACAAAGTACATGTCATTACTCAGGCCAGGACTGAACGCCTGATCTTAAATGGAGCTCCTGAGCAATGGGCAGAAAGTGTGTGAGGTTGGTCAGGGCAATTAAGGCCCTGGTGGCAATTTGTGATAATGAGGACAAATACTGAATGGTTTTGCCTTGTTTAAATACCACATGTTGAAGTATAAGCCATCCATTATAGTTAAAGCATTCCTGTAATTTTCTGCAGCTCTCAGGTTCAATCAAATTTCCATCAGCACAGCTGTACCTTACGGCATGAGGAGATCCGAGCTCTCAGAGAACAACCGCATCACATCCTCCAGGCTTCGTCTCTTCAGGCGTCTGTGTCACCAAGACCCACACCACACTGCCTTCTGTAGGGAGCTGCAACACCTGTCAGCCAGGCTGGCCCCAAGGAACTCCACAGCAGGGCTATGGACCGAGACAGCTGCCCGGTGGCCAGAGGGCCTCTACAAAGCGCCGGCCCGTAAGAACTCACTGGAGGACTTGAAGGTGGAGGCATTTGCTGGGAGTCAGGGGGAAGCAGCCAACTACAGCAGGATGGCATCTGTGGAGAACCCTTTGCTAAGTGTCAACCCAACCACGGACATCAGCCAGGCAGAGCCTCTGCAAGCCCCTGGCAATGAAAGGTGGCACTTGATTTCCTGACAAAACAGGAGCATGGTTAGCTGGGGAGGGAGGGTCAAGCCTCTGGTAGTCTCACCTCAAGCTGTCCTTGATGACTCCATTCACCAGTGTCTATCCATGGCAGCTGCAGTAGATGCTTGAGCAGTCCTCCAAAGACTGACTGTCACAACCAGTCTGACACAGAGCTCCTAGAAAATATTTCAGGTTCCCCTGCTTCTAAGGGATACATTTAAATGTGCGCTGAAGGACCTGCAAGGCCAACACTGATATAATTCTAAAGCCCCAGAGTCTCTAGCATGTCATATAAACACAGTCACCACATCATGTGCCTTCTGTCCCATTCCTCTGGGCACATAAGCTTCTGTAACTTCAATAAACATTTGGCAGGAGGCTGAGAACAAATTTTTAAATATTTCTAGCAGGCCCCATGTAAACTCTCCCTACCACTAAGAGGGACTAATACGGACCTTGCTTGAGCTCCCCTTTCCAACATAACATCGTACCTCTCAAGGTAATAATATGAACTGAGGCTGAGGGCACTTTCATGGTCAAAAGACCATAATGTACACAAGACTCACTATGAATGTTCTCTCCTCTCAGAGGGATGTTGATCTATGACTATCCACAGCCTTGCTAGTTAAATTCAGGAGGTGGATCAAGGCTTTATGCACTCTGTTCATCAGTGTTCATCTTGCCCAAAGTTGGGTAGATGGAAAGCAGGAACACTGGGTTTCTTCCTATTTTCAAAGATAGTGGGGAGGAATTTTACTATATTTTGTTTGCAGCAATATTTAGCTCACGGCACCTCCTTTTTTCCGCAGCAATGAGTTTGATGTGAGCCCCGTGGGCCATGACGACATTAGCTTGGCTGACATGTATCGGTGGAAAGTTTCAGCTTATGCCCCCTGCAGCTCCACGTGCACTTCAGGTAGGTGTGGCTTCAAGTGGCGGATCATGTGAGGTCCTTGTCTCTTTGAGGGAATACTGGTATTTTTTAAAATGGCAGGTAGACTTTCAGGTGTGGTGAGCACACCAGTAATTTAGTCATGGTGGGAGGAGGCTGTTGGAGCCTGACTGAAAGGGTATTGATTGCCCAGCAGGTATCACCACCTCCTATGCGATGTGCATCCGGTACGACGGAGTGGAAGTGGATGAAACGTACTGTGATGCCCTAACCCGACCAGAACCTACTCACGAATTTTGCACAGGGAGAGATTGCCAGCCTAGGTGAGTGGGAATGACATCAGCTGTCCACAGGGACAGCATATCTTTTTAAGGACCCTTTTCTGCTCAAGGTATGCAGCTGTTTCTGGGCTGGAAGATACGCTGAAACAGCTAAGCCCTTATATCCCCTTGTAAGCAAAAACAAAAGGGAAGGAAATTGCTGAATAAATTGCCTGCTGGCTTTCAAGACCAGCACTACCTTAACACAGATACATACATGATGAGCAGATTCATCGCAGCAGCTATTGGGTGAGGGAGTCCCAGGAGTTGAAGCAGTCCCCAGCCACCCTGAGTCCCTTGTCCCCCTTACCTGGGTTTTCCTCTGTGTTTTCTCTCCTGGGGACTGCTCGTGGAGGTGGGAGACCAGCCGGTGGAGTGAATGCTCCAGGACCTGTGGTGAGGGCTACCAGTACCGTACTGTGCGCTGCTGGAAGATGTTGGCTCCAGGCTTTGACAGCTCTGTTTATGACGACCTCTGTGAGTCAGCTGAGCTGGCCAGGCCCATGGAGAAGAAAGCCTGCAAGAACAAGGCCTGTGGGCCCCAGTGGGAACTCTCTGAGTGGTCCGAGGTAGGCAGCAGGGGAGCTTTGCTCCCAGAGGTAAGCAGCCAGGGCTGGGCTGGGGCTTGGAGGAAGGTGGCTGGTGGATGTTGGGCACTGAGGAAACTGCATCCTGGGGAAAAGAAGGACTGCCTTTACCCGTGGCTCCGTTGTTCTGGCAGCGCTCAGCAGACAAATGCCAATGTAAAACATTGGTCATTTCTCAAGCAGGATGTTGACCAAATGAAAGCCCTGCCAGCAAGATGCTTTGCTTACCTCTTCCAGAGGATCTAACTAAGGGTGAATGGGGATATAGAGAAGCTAAAACCCAATTGAAATCCTTTATGGCCCAGTGGCTTTGAACAGCAGCCCAGGCATCAGCATCTTGGAGCACTGGAGCTCTAGGACCCAAAGTAAATAAGCAGCAGAGATAGAGATGGACCCGCCTTTTTCTGTCCCTGCTGGGGCCCTTCCTCTCTCCCTTAGAGAGGGAGAGCAGCCAGAGGGAAAGGGGAGGAGGCATAGCTTCCTCCCTTGCCTTTGCTTGTCCCCCTTCTTCTCCACATCTGAGCCCCAGGGCTGACTCCCCGTGTGGCCATTGCAGTGTTCAGCCCAGTGTGGTATGCAGGGGACAATGAAGCGGGAGGTGCGCTGCTCAGTGGAAGCACCCCTCTGCGATGAGTCCCAGAAGCCCATCAGCGAGAAGGCGTGCACAGGCCAACCCTGCGACCGCCACTGGACTACTTCAGATTGGGGACCGGTGAGTCCAGAGAGTCTGCTTGTCCTTGCACCTGGTGCCGGGGGTGTGAGGCTGGCGGGAGGGAGCAGGTGGGCAGTCATGCTGCTGCTCTCTTCTGGCTTTCTTCTGACGAAGGCTAAGCTAAAGAAACTAGAATAACCTGTATTTTTCCCTCTCTGTGCTGTATATCTGGGTTAGCTGTGAAGTGAGTTCCATTCAATAATCTAGGAAGCTTACGGCACCTGGAGGAGGGAAGCCCCTGACCAGTTGTACCTCTAAAAACCCTTGGGGTCCAGTGCCACAGTCCCAATGGCACTAGGCTAGGCTAGACCCAGGACTTGGGTCTCCTGGTACCACAGACCCTGACCCCTACAGCTTCTTTCTTTTGAAGGTGTCTAAATGCCCTTTATTCCTCCAAGTGCTCAGGTTCGTGTGGTGAGGGACGCATGAGCCGCTTCATCACATGTCGCAACCTGGAAGGCAAAGTGATCTCCAACTCACAGTGTGACCCAGCCACTAAACCCCTGGCTGTCCATCCGTGTGGAGACAAGAACTGCCCTGCACACTGGGTGGAGCAGGAATGGGACCAGGTAAAGCCAAGCCCAGCCCTATGTTCTCAACCCTCCTTTCCACTCTATAGCCCACAGGAGATGGTGGGAGCCTGGCTCCGTTAACAGAGCAAGGTTGTATGGTGTGACCTCCAGCCGTGGAGCTATGCCCTTGTGCTGGCCACCCCATAGTTTTTGTCATTTGCTGCCTTCCCATGGACCTCCATTGGAGGGCAGCAATGTCCTAAGGAAACCTTCCCACCTCCGGCTCCCAGCTGGCATCTGCAGACATCTCAGCAGAGCTCTTTGTCTAGAACCTGTACTTACCCCTCACAAGATTTTGGTCCCACCAAAGGTAAAGCCTCAACAAACTCTGAAAGACAAGCTGAGCTCCCCACTTTTGTGTGCTGTCTTCTCTGGGCCGATCAGTTCTTAAGGACAGATGCAAGCCAGCTGTGCTTCACCTGCTGTGGTGAAGAAGGGCACAAAGCAGTAAAATCCCCAAACCAGCAACTGCCTCCATAGGCGTCAGGTGGCAGAGCTGAGCTAGAATCAGATCTTGCCTCCTGCTGCTTCTCTTGGTGGTGTCTTGAGAGAGTGAGACTTCCCAGCTAAGCCTGCATAGCTTTGGGCTCAGCAGTACTTGTCCATGCAAATCACCTGCGGTACACCAGTTTTGTTCCCTTGGGCCCACGCAGAGCTTGTCATTACTCCAGGATGTAGGTTGCTACACGAATATGCTACATGGTTTTTGATAACATAGATACACATAAAATAAAACAGATACAGCCTCTTGGCTGCTCTGGTCCCTTGTGGTAGCTGCTCTCAAGACCAGCGAAGGTGAATTCGACATTCCCAGTGCTGCATAAACACTAATTACTAGTTCTTGTCTTCAGTCCTCAGGAAATTTGGCTCCTTTGCCCTGTACATCCATTGCTTTTGTGACCTGGGAAGCACTACTTCCATTAGACAGTGTTAGCACACGCATCAAGCACCTTGCTTCCGCGCAGGATATTATCTTACCTGCAGCCTGAAGTTCTACAGCTGATGAGCATCATTTGTTACCTGGCTGTTGCCTTCTCTTTCACAGTGTGATGCCAGCTGTGGGCGAGGGATGAAAACCCGGGTTGTTTTGTGTGCAGGCCTGGAGAATGGTGTGTACAGGGAATACCCCGAGAAGCGCTGTGAAGCTTCTCAAAAACCCAAGGAACAAGCTGCCTGTTTCAGGAGGCCATGTTCAACATGGTTCACTACCTCCTGGTCTCAGGTAGGGCTTGGGGTGGTGGTGAGGGGGGATGGGAGGCCTCATAACCCTGGTTCATGAAGCATGACTTGCACTGAGGATTTCTAGCAGCCTGTTCTGCTGAGGGCTTTGTTGGGTCTGGATGGGACCATGAGCTCTCCTCTTCTGCAGACCACGCAGCAGGTGGAAGGACTGACACATGGGAGCTGGGGAAGACTTTAGAGCACCTGAATTATTGCCTCAAGCAAGAGCATGCACCACACTGAGGGCAATACACCTGTGTCTCCTCCTCTGCTAATGTTCTGTCAATGTTCTGTCTTTCCCTCCTTTCCCTTGATTTTAACTGGGGCCAATTTAGGGAATGGGTGGACAGGGGAAGCTGGGCCTGGCTCACAACAGCCATTTTCTATCTGCATCAGCATCAACACTCTAAGCAAAAACAATTCTCAGTTGTATTAAAGAGATAAAAGCAAACTCCTCCCTTGCTCTGCCCCAACTGCAGCTCAGGGAAGCTCTCTTCCAGCCACAAAAAGGGAACATAATTTTGTGATCAGTGTGAAATTTGACCCAAACCTTAAGAACAGTCTCCAAAGAAGGGACCGGGAGGCCTCACTGGAAGAACACACTTGGGAATTATAGACAAATAAAAAAACCCCTTCTTGTGATCCTTTTCCTCTCTCAATTCTGACAGTGCAGCAAGACGTGTGGTGCTGGTGTGCGACTGCGCGAGGTGAAGTGTTACCAGGGGGAAGCGCTGGCTCAGGGCTGTGACCCCACTTCCAGACCAGAAGCCAGGCAGACGTGCCAACTCCAGCCATGCCCCACAGAAGCACCAGGTAAGCCAGGGAGGTCAGGGAGGTAGAGGAGCCCTTGGGAGCCCTCTGCTCTGTCCACCTCTCTGCTGGGGACACACATCTCCTTTTTAACCCCCTTCTGACGATGCTTTTGCTCCCCAGAAGAAGACTGTGAAGACAAAGCAACGGCCAACTGTGTGCTGGTGCTGAAGGTGAAGCTGTGCTCTCACTGGTACTACAGGAAGGCTTGCTGCTGGTCGTGTCGGCTCAAGTCACCCTGACTGCTGCCAGGCCATACTTCCCTTCCAAGGTCAGGGGCAAGAGCCCCCTTGAGCCAGACTTTACCACTTGAAGCCATCTCACCTAGCTTGGCTGTGGAGCCAGTCCCTTTAGACCAGCCAGCTCAGTAAGGAAGGATTCCTAGGACTTAGTCATCATTGTTTCCTCTCCACCAAGAGGATTTTACACAAGACAAACCATCAGTTCCTAGAAAGCTACTGAGAAGGCAGTTGGAAAAGCCTGTCCCTGCTGTCATCATCATCTCTGAAGAGCTCTAGCTGGAGGCGGTGGGACACAGAGGCCACCCTGCAGCTGGGCATAGACAACATCAGCCGTCTCTCTGGTCTGCCCTACAGATTCTACAAGGACAATTTCCAAAACACACCAAAAAATTCTGTGTCACAATAAAAAGCTAAACTGTAAATACTGGGATGCATGTATGGAGGCCAGAGGCAAGGGAGGGGGAGGGACGCAAGAGGAAGGAAAGCAGGAGGAGGAAGGTTAGGAAGGAAAAAACCTTGCAACAGTACAGCTTTCAGGCAGTACTGTTATACTGCCTGCTAAAGAAGAGCAGACACTCCTGTTTAGTATCTCAAAGTCCTTATTTATTTCTGACATTGAATTTGGACCCATAGCTTAATAACAAAGATGTAGAGTAATAATCTGAAGTGGAAAAGTCTAGGATCCTTGCCCCTACCCCATCCTGTTCCTCCACCATCCCCAAAACCTTAAAACCCACACTCGCATCTCTCACATTACCAGCCCTTTCAGACTCACCCGTTTCCCTGTAGCCATGCCAGGCCCAGGGTGTTGTGTTGGCCGTCCAGCTACTCTGGAACTGCTGCACCAGCCTTGGCACCTCATTAACAGGCAACAGGTCGCACTGAAGTTCCATGTGATGGAAATGATGATGTGGTCACCTTCCTTTCACCAGAAGCATGACCTGAAGAAGCAAAAGCCCCCTGTGCTGTTCCTTCCCTTCAGAGGTCTTGGCCCAGCACGTGCTGCTGTTGTGGTGGGAAGCCTTGCTGTGTGCCAAGAGGTAGAGATGGATGCCAGGAGCCACCATGCCAGCAAGCTGGCTCCATGCCCTTTGAGGGGGTGGCATGGCAGGGCCAGCTGGCAGAGCTGTGCAGGCAACAGCCTGCAGGTCTTGCTGGGACATACCAACTTCTTGTGGCTCCCAGTAGGATGGAGACCTAGCTGAGCAGATGCTCTGATGGGAAAGGATGGGATTTACTGAGTTAGCCCTAAGATCTTTTTCCAGGTAGAGACTGTATTTTGAGGGAGGAGTACTGGCTGGGAAACAGTAGGAGCTACAGACTGTTGGCCGGTGGGATCCAGAGTGCTTTGTTGCTGCTAACTTTCATCTTCCCTCCTGCCTGCCCCTAATGTGAGAAGACATTTAAAGACCCACTATCGCTAGGTGGAGAATGGAAGGAGACTGTAAAAGACAGGCAGCTAGACTGAGTCTCAGGAGAGTAGAAATGTATTTCTGGGCCAGAGGTGGGAGAGATGGTGGACAATGTTTTCTCCAAAGGCTGTGTAAAATGTGGGCTGGGGCTGTGTGTGTGATTACAAGGATAGTCACCACATTTGGCATTCATCTGACTCCTTTTCTTCGGGTAGTTTAAGCCTGAGGTGACAAGGCATGAGCAGGTCCAAAGTGTAAATTAGCCTTTTGTTTGATAACATAAACATCTGAGGCTCATGGAACGTGCACCTCCATGCTGAGACCTACTTTTTCTGGGCACAAACAGGGAGGTTAAGGCCAAGTCCTGTGAACAGCAGGATTACTTCTAAGTTAGGGTGGTGGAAAAAAAGCCCAAACCACATTCCCGAGTAGCCATAGCCTATACTGCAAAGGCATGGCATGGCCTCTGACAGTATCCACACAGCTGCAAGGATCATTGCTCTCCAGGTCCCTCCTCCCTGCCATGAATGGGAAGCATCGAGTGGTCCTGCACCAGTTGCTATGGAAATGCCTGTGAATGATGGAGAGGTCCTTTTCGTAATTTTTCACCTAATTTGATTTATGGAGGAAGAAGGAACTTCCCACATTCATTTTTGAAGAAAGGCAGAGTAGCTGGCTGTCACTGCCAGCCACAGAGCAGGTCAACCCGGGTTCTGGTCTTGCATCCTCTTCCAAAAGCAAAAAGGGGGGATCCCAACCACCTGAACATCACTCTCCCATGGGAGGTCATGGGCCCTGCAAAGGAGGAGATGCAACCCGGTGGTCTCTGATGTTGCTGTTGAAAGCAAAAGCCATCTTAAAACCAACCTTCCTCTGGCTGTCCAGAACCATCAGGGTGGGCTGGTAGGGCTTCAAACACTGAAGGTTACCAAAACCGCAGTAATTTACGGACACGATTCTTCCCATAAGTAAAATCTTGCCATTTTTATGATGTGTCCAAGTTAAAATAGCTCCTAAGAAAGCTTTGTGAAGAGTAGAAGAGGTGGGGGCTTCGGCTGCAGAAGGATCAGCCCCTGCCTGTTTGCGTAGGTGAGTGGTTTCACAAGCAACTTTGCCCTCCCCCAGCGGTGATCTGAACTTATCTCTGTAACTTCTTCAGCATGTGCAAAGACCGAAGTGGGTGGGAGGCAGTGTCCTGTCTTACACTTCCAACAGAAGAGCAAACGGTGGCAACTAACGTGGTTCGAGGGGAGCGGGACCTTCTGGATCTTCCCTTCTTTGCTTTCCCACCACCAAGGAGCGCGGCCGTTCCCAGCTCAGTGGTGGGAGTTGCCAGAGGTGGTAGTGGGATGTGGCAGCTGGTGGGTTGGTCACGCATCCTTCCGTTGACCCACCTCGGGTGGTTGCGTGGGGGGACACGCTCAGGGAGTTGAGGGAGCCTGGGGTAATTAAATTAGGTTGTACTGTACATAGCCCTCGTTAAGACAAGTCCCTTCAGGAGGCAGAGTAGAAAATAATAATGACACTTATGATGGGTTCGGAGGTGGCCAGTTTAATGTTGCCCTTGGAGGTCTCTCTTGTCTTCTCACCCGTAAAGCTCAGCCATGCCGGGCGATTCAGCAGGAGGACCGTGCTGGTCTGGGGGCTGGACTGACGGGGGGTCCTCTCTGCAGGAACCCCCACACCTCCCCCCCAAAAGACAAGTGACAAAGCCCATTCCCTCGAGCAGGCACCGTCTGGGGGTGGGAGGGGGGCACCCTGTGCTAGGGGCAATGGTGACTACACCTCCGTGCTGATAGCCTGTGGGTTGGGGAAGCTCTCGCGGAGGAGGCCATGGCGGCTCACCGGGTAGCTTTGCAAGGTGGCCATGCTGATGGGCGGCCCCATCTCCTTGTAGCACGCGGGAGTGTAGGTGACCCTCTCCCCACCGTTGCGCACCATGTCAGCAGTCCGTATGTAAAAAGGGGAGGCATAGGGGGAGCAGGTCGGGCAGTAGTTGTGAGCCCTGTGCTGGTTGAGCTCGCTGGGGGGGGGCAGGGGGCTGCCCTGGCCATCCACCACACGGGAGCCACAGGCGTTGCAGGCACCCAGATGCGAGTGCGTGGGAAGGTCGGGCTCTTCCTCTTCCTCCTCCTCCTCCTCTTCCTCATCGCAGGCATCTTTCTTGCAGCAGTAGTACTGCGCGAAAAGGGGAAGGGGTTGCGTTGGGGGAAGCGGAGCAGCCGGCGCTGCCACATCCATGCTCCCCTCGTCCCCCTGCCCAGAAAACCCTCCCTGCCCCACTCATGGGTATCTGGATCCTGCAAAGCAGCAGAAGCCGGACAAAACCTGGACCTGAGGTGTGCTGCAGGAGGCAGCTGCTGGGGGAAACTTGTCCCTCCCCCCCGGCTCCCAGTGAGGGTTTTGCAAGGGGAAAGGAGGTTACCTTTGCCAGTTGGAAAGTCCTCCAAGTAACCACTGTGCTTTCCATCACACAAGCGCTGCTGCATGGCACAGGCTCCCATTAACTTTTAAAGAGCAGGAGGCTGCAGCGAGCTGTCGTTGAAAGCCTCCTTGTTTAATTTACAGGGGGGAAGAAAGAATAAAAATCTCCATCTGGTACTGCAGACCCAGCTGAACTACACCTATATTAGCAACTGCTGCAGAGCCTCAAAAGCCTTAGGGAAGTCATCCCCCCATCCCGTGCCAGGAGGAGGAAAAGATGTATCTCTGAAGCACCTGAAGGGAAAAGGGGGTTTCAACAGGGGCATCACAGGCACCATCACAGGCAAGAAACCCCCTTCATAACCCCTTCCTTCACCAGCAGTTCAACCCAAGGAGCAGTGGCGCTGCAGGGGTTCATGGCAAGATGGGGGACAGCTATGGTGCTCACCTGTAGCCTACAGTAGCAGAGCACAGCAATGATGCACAGTAGGATCACTGTCGCTAGGATTCCCCCGGTGATAACAACAGTTCCCGCTGTCATCCGACCGATTCTCCATCAAACTCTGAAAGGCAGGGACACACGTCACTCACATACCATGGTTTCGTTGTCGCATTGTAGTTGTGACACCCACGAGGCATCCCAAAATATCACACCCCTGTTCCTCCCTGCCCAACTGGAGAACTATCACCAAGTATCATTCTCCTCCTCTCAGCGAGAGGACACCTAAGATGCAGCACCCTGTCCCCTCACTGCCATCACTGCCTTGGGGTCTTTGGGAAACAACCCCACAGGCCACTCACGCAGCCTTCCCCCTTGCTGAGCCAAAGGGCCAATTTCCACCCTCCCGGCAGAAAATGCAGCTTCTGCTTCAAAACATAGAAGCAAATCTGGGTTTCCACCAGGAAAAGCCAAAGTGGAGACTTTGAACTCTGCAACTCCAGCAGTCTGAGCCCAAAAAAATGCACCCCGGGCTGCCTGCTGGGCACTGGTGGGTCTAACAGGGGCTTGGCATGAGCCAAGCAGCCCCCGCCGCCATCCCCGTGCCATGGACCCAGGGGCTACTTACGTTCAGTGACGGAGGCGTTGAACCTGGAAAGAGCAGAGGGAGAAGTTAGCTGTGTCCCACCAGCACCCTTCTCACGTGTTTCCCTGCTTCCCAAGAATTTGCCTTGCTTTGGGACCTGCGGGAAGCCCTGCTCCACATCCTCCATCCCACAGGGATGGGGCTCAGCACACGCCTGCGCTCCCAGTAGCCTCACTGGTGCAAAAAGCATTTTGGGTCCTGCAGATGATGATGATGGCAATTATTTATTATTATGGTAATAATTATTTTTTTTTTTTTTAATTTGGAGCAGGGAAAGGAAGCACTTCCCAACTTGGAGAAACGCTCTGCAGGAAAAGGCTGTGCTATTCACTGGCTGGTGAATCACGCAGCTTTGCAGGGTGAGGGCCTGGCTTAGTCAGCACTTGGCCTTTTCCTCTTTAAAATTAATTATGGAGGAGATGGATGCATCATCTCGCAAGTGGACAATGTTTTACATGCTGCTGGGAAAGGAGCTCTCTTCCATCCCCTCTCTGGGGAAAGCGAACCCCAGCACCCCCCCGCCATCCTGCAGGCACCTACCCAGAAAAGGACAGGCAGGGTGTCACGGTTACACTGGTCCCAGGGTGTCTGGCCGGGACAGGCAGCACTGCATGGCCACAGGGAGATGCCAGCAGCCCTGGAATGGAGGACAAGGAGAAAAACCCCACTGTCAATTCTTCCCCTCTGCCCAAGGGGGCTGCCCAGCGTCCCCATCCCCGCTGATGCCACCTCTGTTCCCGCAGTGGGGCTAAATAAATGGCTCTTTTAGGGAGACCGTCAGGAAAGGTGGGTGCTGTGAAAGTGGGTAAACTCAAAGTGACAGGATCCTACACCCAAAACTTGCTATTTCAGCAAAAGTGGGCAAGATGCACCCATGAAGTGGGTGCAGGACCCATCCCTCACCCATTGCTCCCATCACCCCCACTCTCCGGCAATGCCCAGCACAACTGCTTTCATTACTGGTCCCCATGTCCCTCTGTGCCTCATCCAGAGCAAGGCTAATTGATAGGGCCCAAGTGCCAGCCAAGGAGATCTAATTACCCACTTGCCATGAGGCCTTAATTGATGGGGGGAAGCGCAGCTTCCAGATGAGACCTCCCCCACCCCTCCCTGCTGCATGTGCTGGTAGGCACCATGGGGAAACCCCCCCCCTTTCCAAAAATTCCCCTCCCTCCTAACTCTGCTGCAGTGATTTGCAGGACCTTGCCAGCCGCAAATTGATTTTAAGCTCTTGGAAAGTTCCTGTACGAAGCCAAAAGGCAGGCACACATTGGATTTCCTCCTCGAGCTGCTCTCACATACGGAACAAAGAAGAAAAAAAATAAATCTCTGAGAAATCAATAGGTCCATAAGCCAGCTAATACCTCCATCCATCAGGGGACCCAACACAGAGCTAATAATAGAGACCAACATGCTCAGCTCCCACGCCCTGTTACCAAACTGCACCCCAAAACATTGTCAAGAGCAAGGGGCACCAGGGACAGCAGGGGGACACACAGGAACATTCCTTCAGTGGAATTATCACCTCCCCAGGTGTCATCCTTAACAAGGAAAAGCTGCCAGCAGGTGGCTGGAAAAGACAAACACTGACAAGAGGGACGCACCGTGAGCTGGGCGGTGATGGATGATGCAGGCGGCCATTCATGTCCAGAAAACTTCATTTCATGGGAGCCATGATTTAATTTAGAGCTCAGAGAGCAGCATCCAATTAGCCTGAGGTTTGGAGTGAGCAGGCAGCCTCAGAGAATGACCCCGGGTGGGGAGGGAGCAACACTGGGGACCATTTGGTCACTTCCAAGCCCAATCAGCACTGCCTGGAGGACAGCTAGGCCTGCGTGGCCCACCTCCATCATTCCTGTTTCTGGAGCTGCTGGGATCAGTGTTTCACTGGCCCCACTCAAGAGCCAGTCTCCCACTTACTAAAATAGAGAATGCTAAAAAAAAAAAAAAAGGGGCAAAAAAAATTAAAATGAAGCAGAAGCGTTGCCTTTCCTCATATCCTCAGAGGTGACACTTTCAGAGAGGAGGAAGCTTCCTCCCCTCCTCCCCACCACATCCTGCTCATCAGCAGCCTAAGGGTTCATTTTCTACCCAGTTTGTGCCTATAAAATACAGCAAGAAAACTATGATCTAGTTGCCATCACAGAAACGCAGTGGGAGGAATCACACAACTGGAGTACTGTGACTGATGGCTACCAACTTTTCAGAAGGGACAGGCAAGGAAAGAGAGGTGGTGGGGTGGTCCTTTATGTTAAGAACTCCATTGTATGCCTAGAACTTGGCAATATGCGTGATGACAGCATTGAGGGTCTATGGATAAGAATCAAGGGGAAGACCAAT
>BJBW01011640.1:0-36309 GCA_004320125.1 Scolopax mira
CCGGCGAGGCACCGCTGTACCCGCGGCAGCTGGAGATGCCCGGGCGCCGCCTGCCCCCTTTCCCTTCTCCGCCCCGCCGCCCCGTTATTTCCACTCCCTCAGCCATTATGTACCTTGACCCGCCAGGTCTCCTTCCCTTCTCCCTGCCCTCCCGCGCCCCGGAGACACGGACACGCCTCACGGAGCGCGGCTGTGGAGGGAGGGCGGCGTCCGTCCCCGGTGCCGTCCCCGTCTCCCTCTGCCCCCCGCCCCGCGCGCTCCCCTCACGCCTCGAGCCCTTGGGCCCCGCGGAGGGACCCGCCCCGCGCCCGGGCCCCGCGCCGGGCACGTGCGGCGCCGCGCAGGCGCTGCGCGCGCCTCTGCCGCTTAACGGTACTGGGCCCCTCACGGGCTGGCTCGGCCGCGCCGCTGGCCCCGCTCGCCCCTCCAGACCCGTGGCCCCCCCTCGCTCTCGCTGGCCGGAGGGGACGAGGAGGGGGAGCGGGGGTGGGGTGTGCGGGAGGGAGGGGTGGGGAGCTGGCGGTGCGGAGGTGCCGCCCTCCTCACCCCCCCCCCCCCCCAACCGCCGCCCCCTTTCCCCCCCCCCGGCGCCTGCCCGCCCCCCGTTCGCGCTCCCCCTCCCCTGCGGTGGCTCTCCCGGTGCATTGTGGGAGCCGTCCGTTGTTCATTTGCCATTCGACCTGCTCTGGGGCCTGTCGGGACGGAAGCGCTACCGAGCCGGATCCATTGTGGGGGCAGCCCCTGCGGCGGTGATCTAGGCCGGAGCCCCGGGGGGGGGGGGCGGGGGGGAACGGAACGAGCGGCCGGACTTAATTTCTCTCGGCCGCTTGTCCCCCGCCCTTCCCGCACGGCAGCCGGGCGCCTCCTTCCTTCCCGCGGGCAGAGCGGCGGGGACTGAGGGGCGTGAGGCGGGGGGCGCGCCCGCCATGTTCGCGGAGATGAACCGGCGGACGCTGGCGTTCCGGGGCGGCGGCCTGATCGCCGCGGCTGCTGCGGCGGCGGCCGGCGGCGGGACCGGCGGCGCGGCCGAGGCCTGGGAGCGGCAGGACCCCGAGGCGCTGAACGGGCGCGGGGCGAACGAGGAAGTAGAGCTGGAGGGGCTGGAGGCCGAGGAGCTGGAGGCCGCCGCCGAGGAGAAGGAGCTGCTGCTGCCTCAGGACGCCGTCTCGCCCCCCGCCGCCGGCCCCATGTTCGCTGAGAGGAACCGCCGGACACTGGCGTTTCGGGGCGGCGGGGGGCTCCTGGCCGCCCCCTCCGCCGCCAACAATGGCTGCGAGGCCTCGGCTTGGCCGCGGAAGCACTTCAATGGGCGGGGGGCGGACGAGGAGATGGAGCTGGAGGGCGCGGAGGGCCTGGAGCCGGAGGGCCTGCTGGAGGGGAAGGAGCTGGTCCAGGACGGCGGCTCCCTGAGTGACAGCAGCGACGACGAGGAGGACGGCGAAGGGGGCAGCCTGGGCGACGGCAGCGGCGCCGAGGGCGGCAGCTGCAGTAGCAGCAGGCGGTCGGGGGGCGATGGAGGGGACGAGGCGGAGGGCAGCAGCGTGGGCGCGGGGGAGGGGGAGAGCATCAAGCATTTCCCGCTGGCCAGGCCCAAGTCGCTGCTGCAGAAGCTGCACATCTCCTTCCAGGGCTCCTGGCTCAAGGAGTTCCCATGGCTCTACTACTGCCAGGAGACCGGCCTCATGTCCTGCGCCTGGTGCACCGCCGCGGCCGCCGCCGCCGCCCCCCCCGAGCTCATCATGGCCGGCGGGGCCCTGCCCGGGGGGCACGACGAGCTCTGCAAGGGCACCCGCAACTACAAGCGGGCCCTGCTCCTGCGGCATCACCTCTCCGCCGAGCATCGCCTCAACGAGCCGGTCAGCGCCGAGCAGGTAAGGAGCGGGACGGGACAGCGCGGGGGGAGGCCGGGCGCCCCGTTCGCGTCGGGCCGGTGGCGTGCCCCGCGTGTGCGAGCTCCTTGAAACGTCCCCCCGAGTGTGTCGTCGCCCGGCGGGGCTGGGGACAGGCCGTGCTGCCTCCTCACGCCGTCTCCGGAGCGGGAGGGGAGTCCCCGTTCCCGTTTGGGGCGAGTTCCCGGCGGGGTCCCGCCAGGCACAGCTCCGGCAGCGCCGCCGGGACGCGGCCCGGGAGGGTTGGCATCGCCTCCGGCCGTACCTGGTTAACGTTACCTGTGCGGGGGTTAGCCGGTGGCGTTTTCATTAGTTTATCTGGTTTATCTGGCCAAGATAAGGCGGCGGTGTGGGCAGGAGTTGCGTACGAGCAGCAGTGTTGCAGCACTGATTTAAAAACACTTGTTACAACTTCCTCCTGCGGTCCCGGGGAGGGGAGGGCAGTGTCCGGCCTCTGAAACTGATACTCGCCGGCGTGAAATGACAATTCCTCTGCTCTCGTTAATGCTATGGCCGCTGTGCGTTGAAAACACAACTGTGTAGTCGAGACCTCGCTTAAATCTTTTTTTTTTTCCCGATTGCCTTGCTTCATATTGAGTTACTGAGCAAGAAATCTGCAATTGCTTGGTGTGTGCTTGAGATAAACATGTGGTTTCCTGAAAGCCATGTTAAGATGCCAGCTCTCCTCCTCCGATGCTTTAGGACTAGTGAAACTCTTCGAGTTCCCCGCTGAACTTAAAATCATTGTGTTTCTTGGCTGCTCTTACAAATAAGACAGGGCTAACTCCTAGAACGTATGTGGATGAAGAGTTCCTAAAGAGTACCCGTGTTGAATGCCCAGCCTGTCCTCCTAAGGGTGTCTGCCCTGCCAGGCTTTGGTCCCCTAGCTGGCGTGAAGCTTGCCAGTGGGCACAGGCTGAGGTGCTTCAGGTTAGGCTAGTGGTTGAACTGTTAGGCTGAACGTGAGCTGCTAGCCAGAATCGATCTCCAAGCACTCTCCTTTTCCTTATTTAGAGCTCGCTTTTAATTAAAACACCCGCATTTGTTGTATAGATGTATCTGGAGTCGGAATTGTAGTGCTGTAGTTAAATTGAGCGCTTGAAGGAGCTCAGGGTACCTTGGACAAGAGCTGCTATTCTAAAGTTTAGGTCATGTTCAGGATGACAGAACGTCTGGTGTAGGTTTTCTTAGAGCTAGTTGGAAAAGGCTTGCAAGTCTTATGCGAAACTGCTGCAGGACTGCAAGGAAAACCTTAATGGTGCATAAACATCAGTTATCTAAAACGCTTTTTGACTTACAGCATTCATATTCGAGGTGAGGAATACTGCCTTTTCAGTATTTTTGAGGCAGGTGTTGTTACACACCCTTCATGGCAGTAGGTTATCATACCGCTTTCCTCCAACCTGGGGTTTGTTATTCACCTTCCAGTATTATAGCTAAACTTGCTTTAAAGAGCTTGTTTCTAATTTTGAAACTTGCATTCTTAATTTCTTTTAGCTCTTTATATCTTTGAAAATGCTCTTTTTGCTTAATGTTACTGCTTATAAGGAATATACTATATTCCTTACCATCTTGTTGCCTAGTTTCTAATACTTCGAGTTGTGAAATTTATGCGTAAAGGTATGTCCTGCCACTTCATAGCCTCCTGTGTCACTGGATGCTGCTAAGTCATGTCACGCTTGGAAGTTTCTCTTCCATTAAGCTATGCATAAATAAAACCCATTCCAAGCAGATTTCCCTACTAAACTTAGTAGTTTTTTCATTCTGTCTTCCTATCCTCAGTCTGTCTTAAGACTGTTAAATAGTGGGGGGGGAGGAAGGGAGGAAAGGGGGAACAGAACATTGGCTTTTGTGTCACGGTAGCCTAAAAGTTAACTTAAGTATTTAACCTTTCCTTGTTATGGGAATCTTTATGAAAATGAGCCTCTGCTTTTATACCACTAGCAGTTTAAGAAAAAAAAAAATTGTAGTAACTGTAATAACAAAAGAAACGGTAGGATAGATGAAATGCATCAGTGGTTTTTTTTGTACTGTACTAAGATGATAAGGTTTGGACAAAGTAAGCTTCTCTAAGGTAGCAGTTTAGAGACTGGTGTTCTGGAGTGGAGAACAGTGCTGGGCGCTTACACTTCCATTGAGAACTTTTCATAAGGGAAGGAAATGCAGTTCTTCAAGAGTCAATGAATTTTTTCTTTGTGGTGCACTTTTGGGTTACACTCGGTTTATTGAAAATCTGATTAAGAATCTCTGTTTTCTTTCTGCTTTTATGTTTAATTTCCATGTTCTTTCACACTTCTAATACCACTTGAATTTCTCTTGATGCGTATGTTTAAATTAACGCCAAAACAATAGCCCCATTTTTCCCTTAATGCCACGATACTTGGAACAAAAGCGGGTAATTTGTACCCTAACCATATTCCCGACGTACATAATGAGGCAGCAAAGCCATTTAGATGTAATGAAACTCGGTAGAGATCTTTCAGCCTTTATCTTACAGACAACACGCATGTATTCTTGACTTGACATGCTCCAACTGCAGGGCATGTTTAACAGCTGCTAATAAACATATGGCATAGTGCCACTCTGCCAGTGTGAAAAGGAAACTGTAGGTGTTAAGACAGTAAAGCAGTGGAAATTTCTATAGGTCTGTTGGATATCACACTCGTGAAGATGTGAGTGATGATTTCAGTTTATTTTTGGGATACGTTTAATTTGGACTGCCAAAATACATAACAAGTGGTTGCAGCTGCTGTAATTCAAGGGTATTGAGCTGTCAGTTGGTGCTTCTTTCTAAGACAAAAATCTTTACTCTTTTTCTTTTTTACCCTGCTCTAGTTTTTAAAATAATCTGTCTTCATATTAAAGCTTAACTAAAGATATAATAATCTTGAAACTACCTTTGTTTTTTAGATAAATGGACTATTGTGCTGCAAAAATGTTAAGAAATAGACACTTGCTGGGAAGTCACTGCAAAATATTGTAATTCTGTGATGAATTTAGTTCCATTAGATGCAGATTTATGGCTGCTGGGAGTTCCATCGAAGTAGCTTCTTTAAACATTTTCTCTCTGGACATAATTTGAAGCTGAGCTTTGGCAATCCTGCCAGAAAAGCTTTCTCCAGCCTAACAGGCATGTTGGCTTAAAGCAGAAGCTCTCTAAAATGAGGAAGGCTTTTGATGTGTTATTTTTTTTCCATGTGAACTGTAATTGTTTGCTTTATGTGATCTGTGATGAATAAAAGTCGTGCTTCAGATGGAAGAGGTACATTATAGTGTTCCAAGTTAACTTCTTGAGTTACTCTTAGCAGAGCAAAAAAGTTGAGGAGGAAGGCAGGCCTTCAGGGTACGGACTGTCATTTAATGTATTTTTATGTAGTGTTTTTGTCAGACCTTGAACTACTTGATTGGGTGTTAGGCACTTAATGGGCCAGTTTTAAATTGCTGAGTTCTCTGTAAGTAATGCCATGGCCTGTAAGATGGCAGCAGGGCTTCATGTGTGCAGCTCAGAGGACCCTATTTTGAGAGGTTTTTCCTGTGCAGTTGCATGTGCTTAAGCAGTTCCTGATAGCTCGCTTTTGGTGGAGGATCCATTTTTCAGGATTAGAATGAGTTTGAGGGTGTGAGGAACTGCTGTAGAGAAAGGGGTGGTAGTGGGGAAAGGATAACAAAAATAACTACTTTTCCTACAGCTGAGATGGAATCCATGGTTAGATTGGGTTTGGCTCTTTTTTGTTTTCTCTTTTTCCTTTTCCTTCTCCCTACCCTCCAGGAGCCAGTGTGCTGATGGCACAGGAGGAGAAAGGAAAACGAGTTTCTAGTAGTGGTTTTTGATCTTCTGTTTCTGCTCCTGTTAGCTTCTAGGGAAATTTAATTAGTGAATTAGGCATATGGATAGTCATTTATCTTTGGGTGTATTCAGATGAGTCTAACTACTTGAAACTGAGCACAATATTGGTTTCCTTGAGCGGTCTCTGTTGGGCAGCTTCTGTCACCTACTGAGACAAGCTTGTCAGACAGACAAGGCTATAGATTCCACAAATAAAACTGAAATAGTCCTGAATTTTATTCTAGATTTTATATCAATTTTTACTAAAGGATAAGGTGGTTTGGTGTTGAGATAACTTAGGTGATGGGAATATTTGGTCTGTATTTTGAAAATAAACTTGACATCTAAGCAAGTAATGTTAGTTTATGGTTCTCATCAGAAAAACATATACCCTAATGATGATGTGCCATGAGCACAATGTAAGTGACAGAAGCTTCTAACTTAATTAGATAGAATTAATACATCCCATTGATCTGTAATGGTTTTTTTCTCTACATGGAGAGGTGTTTAGAACCCTCCAAAGGCTATTCAATTTTTTTCATTTTTATCATAGTAAATGTTAATTCTGCTGTCATACTTGGTATATATAGGCTTGATAACTGTTCAGACGTTGGGTTTTTGTTTCATTTGAGGTGTTGCATTAGGGTTAGCTGCTTCCATGCCAGCAGTTAAACAGTTGTTCTCAATATTACAGTTAGTTTTAAGAATCTGTATGCACCCGTTTCTGTAAAGCTGTAATACTGATCTCTTTCTTCCAACACACATCCCTGTAGCTTGGACACTAGTTCCATAATGTCTCTTATTTCTGCTCAACCTTCTGGTTTTCTTATAATGAAGCCTTAAGTCCTATGTTTCTGTAGCCCGTCTGTGATGTATTCCTTTTTACCATGCCAGCTTCTGATTTTCTTAGGAAAACAAAATTGCATTGCAAATCTTTATTTCCTTTTCTTTTCCTTTATCAGCTTGATTGGATACATACATATGCTCAGTTAAAATGTACTCTATCTCCATTCTTTAATCAGACATATGTAAAAAAGATAAGAACTTGTGCAGATTATTTTTAAATGGTGTTTAACGTATTCTCAGGGAAGGAAATTGTTAGCTATGATAGCATCTACCTAACACTTACAGTGTGAGATGCAAGTCACTGATGATTGACTTTGACTAGAATGACAACACTTCAGGGTACGATAATTTTCATCTTAATCTGATCCAACATCAGTGTAATTGGTGTCTTGAAACTGCGCAGTGCTCCATCGCTGGAGTCACAGGAAGCTTGTCCAGATCCGAAATCTGCTGAGAACTTAAGGAATGATAAACTTAGCTGTCACATGTTTGGGACATACTTTGTTTCAGAGCTCTGAATTAAAAAAAAAAAAAGCCAAGGTTGATCAAAAATCCATTGCTTTTTTCCCACATAAAAGCCCAATTGCTTTTATTTCTATCTCTGCTTTTCACTGAAGTGTTTTTCTGAGAAGAATAGAGATTTAGAAGCAACATGAATGCAAACTGAAATTTCTCTGCAGGAGATGCTGAAATACTACAGTTTCTATTTTGATAGTGCTGAACATTACTTGCTTCTTATAGCTGTAAATACCACTTTAGAGGGTGTAGTTACAGCCTCAGTTGTCATCCCGGTGATCCACGCTGGGATTATAACTTGTGATGAGTACTGATTCAATGCACTAATTCCTGTGTGGTGACAAGTAATGTTTGGGTTTATTAATATAACTGGTTTCTGTTACAGTTTCAAATGAAGGGTAGTGCTTTTCTGCAACTTATATTTTAGCCCCACTATAGACTATGGGTGTTAACATTACTCTGTTAATGCTGATTTTGACCTGTAATGTTGAGGCAGTTAAACTTTAACAATACCTCTAGCCTTTAAATCTTTGAGTTGTTTTAGAAAGTAATTATGTAATTTGCAAAGTCTGATGTGTTATCCTAAACCATATTGGAGCCAGCCAGTTTTGAATTGTCCTTATTTGCTAGGGAAGAACAGAGGGTCTTGGAGCTCCAGTATAAAACAGACTGTCATGATCACTGCTCTTGGTGGCAGCACGTGCCAATCAATTTAAGTAGGCTCTCGGATATGCCAGCCTGTGTTGTCTGCCTTCTCCTAACTGCTGCTCTGTAGCAGCTCTGAATCATCACTGTCTAAACATCAGCTATTAGTTTTCTAAACGCTCTAAAATCCAGTTCAGATCTCTTGTGATTTCCCAGCTTCTTGCTGTCTGTCTTAATCTTCAGTAACGACCGATTTCTTGGTGCTGGATTGTCTGGTACTACTTTTAGCAGAATTTTCAAGCCACATTGGAGATCATGTCTTAAAAAGGCTTTAGAGAGACAAATAAGTCCATGTTGTCTGCATGTACCAGTTAAAGGTGTTGCTACTGGAAGGTTTCGGTGAAGCTTGATTCAATAAAATCATATTAAATCACGTGATGAAAGCTTAAGTTTTGTTCTCTTGCAGTATTTTGTTCTATTGTCACGTAATACATGTAATTCGTAATATTCAGTCCTAAGTCTGCCACAATTAGAAAATAAAGAACAAATTTGTTGAACTATATAAGAACTATATTTTATATATATATATATATATATATATAGGAAGTCTAAGGAGAGCGTTCATTAAGAATTAATTATGGTTCTGGGTTGTTTTTTTTTTAATTGCAGGAGTCGGAGTTACCATCAGAACTGAATAATGAAGGATACTGTGATTTTAACAGCAGGCCAAATGAGAACTCTTACTGCTACCAGCTCCTGCAAGAGCTCAACGAGCAGAGGAAGAAAGGCATTCTTTGTGATGTGAATATTGTGGTGAGCGGGAGGGTCTTCAGAGCTCACAAGAACATCCTGGTTGCAGGCAGCCGCTTCTTTAAGACTCTGTATTGCTTTACAAACAAAGAAAGCCGTAACCAAACCACTGTTACCTATTTAGACGTTGTTGCTGTTCAAGGTTTTTCTGTCATCTTGGACTTCTTATATTCTGGTAACCTCGTACTGACGAGCCAAAATGCCATTGAAGTGATGTCGGTGGCCAGCTACCTTCAGATGACGGAGGTTGTCCAGTCCTGCCGCAACTTCATTAAAGATGCCTTAAACATAAGTATAAAATCGGAAGCTCCAGAGACCGTTGTCGTGGATTACAACAGAAGATCTGTTAGCAGGGATGGTTTGTCTCCAAGGGATCAGAAGGTTGCCAGCTTCTGGGCAACGCGAAACCTTACCAATTTGGCAAGTAGCATAAAAACTGAGAACGATGGTTACTCTATTGACGAGAGCCAAATGGAAAGCTACCAAATGAATGACTGCGGTTGGGTCCAGGACAGCTCACCTGAAATGGCAGAAAATGAATCTCAAGGTGAGGGGAAAGTTTTTGTATGGAATGACATGGGCGCACAGGGACAATCAGTTCAAGAACCTGGAAAAGCAAGAAGGAAAAACCAAACTGCAAAGAGATTTATTTATAATATACCACCTAATACTGAGGAGAACTCAGAAGATTGCTCAGTGTTGCAACCCTCAGTTCCATATCCAGAAGAAGATTTGTCGTTCATTAAAGAAGAAGCAGGTAAATATTGCTTAATGTCAATCAAGTCATTTGGAAACTAAATTATTGAGTAATGTGCACGACAATGTAAGTTCTACACAGGTATGCTGGTTAGGATCTTTTAGTAAAAAGTCAACGCTGCTGTCAGGTTACTAAATTGGGAATCTGGTTCTCCACCTTGGGGCACAGCAGTATATCTTTGGCCAGAGAAGGGAATGACAGAGTCTGGAGCAGCAACTGAGAACATGTATGTGTATAAATTGCACAAATATAAATTTCTGACAGAATTTAGCATGTGATTTCTATTTTTGACTTATATGGGGTAGATGTTCAACTTTTTTACTGTTGGAATTACCATAGAGAATATGTCTACTCAATAATGAGCCCGGCAACAGAAATAAATACTTGTTTGCTTTCTGCAGAATTTGAGTATGTGCTGTGGAGTTTGGAGATTTCTTAAAGAAATAATGGCACATATGGCAGTGCAGTAATGATTAATCAAGTTTCATCTTTGTTCATTTTTTTTTTTTGGACAGAAACACCAATCTTTCCAGTAACATGTTGTGCTAAAGAATTAAATTACAAAATGCATCTCTGCAACATCTTGCTGTGAAGAGCTGTATTAGAGGCTGGGGGCACACTGAATTTGTGGCATGGTTCCAGACAGAACTCTTGAAAGCTCTGTGTTTGCAGAGGGGAGTTTATTTATAGTTCAATAAAATAGTGTCAGCTAGTGATCTCCTTTGTACTTTCAGAGCACAACATAAGTGGTCCCAGGTAAAGAATTACTTTTTCTGTCAGTGTTAGAACTATTTTGGAAGCTATATCTACTATGTTTTATAATAAGACCTTTACTTTTTTGAAGTTCTTCTGTGTATGTTTGAAACAAGGAGAGATGTTGGAAGTAGGGCTTGGTGTAGCTTACTTTCACCCATAGTCTGTGCTCCAGCATTCAATGTTCTCTCTCCTTCTGGCTGGCTTTTCCTTTGCTCTGGTAGTGGTAGATTCCACTCTTGAACACTCTTCTTTTAATTATTCCCTCTAAGCCCAAGAAAAAGGTGCAAGGGGGAGGAGTGGAGAATTGGAAGAATGACAGGAATGAGTTGAAGAGTAACTCGTGAGTTACATGGTAACTTTTTAGTTGTGGATTAAATTTCTTGTGGAGATGAAAATCTACCAAAAATAATAGATACTGGGAGTTAAAAAGGCATGAGAAAATGTTTTCGGGAATAGATATAACAGTGCTATGAAAAGAAAAAGAAAATAGTAAAATCTTATGATGAAAGCTAAGGAGTGTGCTGTCCCTTTAGTTGCTAAAAAAGAAGGAATGAGCTTGTGCTATTATGCTTTGTCATGTGCCTCTGAGGACAACCAACACCAGCTGTAGTTACGAGATGTCCAGTTATGACTTGCTGTGTCCTTGATCATGGTTTTTGGTTGTCTGGTGTTTTTGTGAGGGGAACGAAATACCACAGACACCGTGGAAGGGAAGCCTATTTAAGAACACTCCTTTGACTACAGAAATTTACCCCAAAAGCCACAACCTTGAGTTTTATAGTAAATGGACTTTCCAGTTGGGTACCACTAGGTAAGCATTAGATAATCAATAATAAAAGGTTTCTGAACTGTCTGCTACCTCCCTTGTCCCAGTGAAGCAAACATGTTAAGCTGCTCCTTGGCAAATATGAGTTTTCCTACCGGGTGTCCGTAAGGATATGTTAACTTCTCCTTCCTCTCACTCTGCTTTTCCAGTGAGTTTATATTTAACAAAAAAGTAGCACTTTGGTGAGCTTCGAAAATCTCCATGAAATTGAGATGGATTTTATATTGCATGTCCCGTCTTAACTTCATTTACTTACTGAAGCTTTCAAGCCTTCTCCAGTTTTAGCTAACTTAAAACAGCTGTGTTTCTTCACCCTGAATGTTACCACCTATCTTAATGTTTTCCCTTCTAGTTGATAATGTGCTAAAAAATGTCTTTAGTGTTTAGAGCTGGGGTGCATCCTACAATGAGCCATTTACTGTGGTGAAAATAACAGTGCAGTCAGGTCAGCATGTCTTAGTTTTTCCAGTTCATAAAAACTCAATGATTCTAATTCATCATATTCTTAATGTCTGTTCATAGGGGTTGGTTTGTTTGGTTTTTAAATGTTTATCACTTCTTGAAATTGTTTTCGGTTTGGGCCTGTTTGTTTGAGTACAAGTTTCCTATTCTCAGGCTTCAGAACACAACATATTACAAAATCACAGAATGACATGGGGTTGGAAGGGACCTCTGGAGATCACCCAGTCCAACCCCCTGCCAGAGCAGGTCCCACAGGAACGTGTCCAGGTGGGGTTGAATGTCTCCAGAGAAGGAGGCTCCACCACCTCCCTGGGCAGCCTCTGCCAGGGCTCTGCCACCCTCATGGGTGCTTATGCTTTCCAGAGCTGACCTTGTTGATTCTTAAGGAGACTTGTACATAATATCCCAATAGCTTTATGAAGTTACTACCAAATTATTTGTTACCATGATTTTCCTGCTAGATAATGCTGTCTCATATATTTGGGCTGTGGGAAAGGATAACAAGGGCAGGATGAAAACAGTTGTTTTTGTGGAACAAGACAGTTCCTGAATGACTTTTTTTAGAGAGTTCTTAAAGTAATTTAATTCAGTTTACTTCTCAGAAGGATACAAGTGGCAGCTAAACCTGCTTACAAAAAAATCTAGTGCTGATCAGTTTTCCTTATAACATGATAGAGTAGCATATCACCACTTGATCAGGACTTTAGAATAAAAGAAAGGTAACTTTGTATTTGAAAAAATCAAAACTGATGGACTTACCTGGGTGTGTGATTGTTTCTTGTAGGGATAAACCCCACTTGACTGTCTGAATTACAAATAAAATAAAAAAGTATTACAAGAAAATTGGAACTCTTTTTTTTTCTATACTTCCATGGTCTGTGTCTATGACTCTCAGTCAGATCTTCCTGGATTTTCTGAAGTCACCTGAAGAGATTACAACATCAGTGGGTCAACCTTTGATGTATTCATTAAATATGTCTCCCAGGCAGGATCCCAAAGACAAGCAGATCCCCCACATTGTCGTGGGATGGTCAGCCAGTGACCTTGTAACTTTAAGCAATGTTGTGTGTGTTACTGTTGGGGGTTGTTTAGGGTGGGGTTTTTTGTTTTTGTTGGTTTGTTTTGTGTGGATGTTTTTTGTGGGTTTTGTTAGTGTTTTGGTTTTTTTTAACAAAAGAAAAAGCAAGATGGGAAAGAAGGGTACGTGGTGGCTACAGGCCTTCAACTAGCTTTCCTCCTGCATCTCAAAGATGTAGCTCAGTAAGTAAAATCTAACTAATTTTATCACATGCTGAGCAGTGAAAGTGCTTTTACTCCAGGTATTTCAGATCCTTTTGGATTTTAGGTGATTTTTTCAGTTAAAAAAAAAGCTCCATGCTGGTCTGTCATGAAGATTAGAATACAACTTCCTTTAAAAAGTTTTTGTTCCAGGTAGTAATTACCCTAGAAAGTAAAGTCTTGTTTTTATTCACAGCCTCCTTATTTCCTACATGCTTGTCCATTCCCAAATGATATTTATGAAGCTAAAAGGCTGCTAAGGGACTTTAAAAGAAATGTCCTTTATGCCTTCACTGAAATATAAAAACCAATGTTATGTGTCTTACCCTGTAGGTTTTGTGTGTTGGTAGCCCTATTCAGTTCAGCTACAGCACCATGACCCCCAGGAGATCACTCATGCCAGAGTGACTTTGTCATGGACTAGTTTATGGAAGTATACATTGATCGGTTGCTGTTCAGTTACTCTGGACTTAGCAAGTCCTGGTGTGTTGTGTTTTGGCTTTTTTGTTTGTTTCATGTTCTGTTTTGGCGGTGTGTTTTTTAAATCTGAGGGAAGGGATAGGTCATTCTGGTGTTGGCAGCCAAGTTGAGTAGGTTCTAAGTGGCCTGTAGTTCAACTAAAAGATGGTTCCTTCAGCTTCTCTTTTTCACACTCACTCTCCTTGCTGAGCTGTTGAAGTTGGTTTTTGGAAGGAAGAGAAAAGCAGGCAGCATTTCTTACTTATGCTAGTTCCTGGCAGGTATCAGTAAATATATCAGTAAAAAATATCAGAAATGTGTTCATAGTGTAGAAAGTCACTACCACATGTGGATGCTGTAGCATGGCAAGTTCACACTGGGTGTTTACCTTCAAGCTCATTTTGGCTTTGCGTTGGGCATGCATTGGTAGGAGTGCAGCTGCAGGGAACAGTTTCCCTGTAACCTCTGGTGCAGCTGTTAGTTAGAAGCTTCATCCTGTCCTGTTGGTGATGATGGGGAGAGGGCAGCGAGCAAGATCACAATTGCCGTTTTTACTGTGAAAATGCCTTCACCATTGCAGAACTTCAGTCACTTCTGGAATTCACAGGGCTCCAGAGGTGGTGTTCTTAAAAACCTGATCTTTAAAGCTGGAAAAAATCTCCTTTGTTAAGCAGGACTTGTCTTTTGTGGCCAGGTCATATATGAATAGTGTGAGCTGCATGAAAGTTCCAGTCTTTCGCAGGTTTGCTTGCTTGTGATTTGAGTTGATGCCCTTTCTTCAGGGTGCGTGTTGCCTGGTAAGCAGAGCATGACACCAGTCTGGCAAGCTTAGTTTGTCACCTATTCCCAGATCTTACTATGTAGCATTCCCAAGGAAGTGTCTGAGGTTTTGGGTGGGGGGGTTGGTTTATTTTGGTTTGGAAGGGTGTGTTTTTTTCTTTTTTGTTTTGGTATTTTTACAGATTTGCATCTGTCTTACACCTTGCTTTTCTTCAAAGCCCAGTGTAAAGACAAAATCCCTTAGTATTCCTGGACACAGTTAGGCTTTGGCAAAGCAAGCCTGGAATGTGTTGAACTGGCATCTCGGTACCATTGAAGGGTTTTGGTCAGTTATGGCACTACTTCTAAGATCGCCTGCAATTAAAGAAGCTAACATGAAGATTTCCTTTGCATTTTCTTTTAATTGTTCTGCCATAAAAAGTTGTTTGTACCAAAATTGTCTCTACGCAGCAGTGTTATTTGTACTTGTGCATTTATTCTTATGTAAAGACCTATTAAGACCCGAATTAATTCTTGGTGTATTTGTCTTACTCTACCCACCTCAGTGGTCTTTGATCATGATACCTGGTAATACTTTTATTTCCTGTTCCTCACAATGACATAGAATTCTTCCTTTAAGAAAATGTTTACAAGCTACAATGTGTAGCTGATAAAATGGTAGCAATAGCAGTTCTCTAAAGCTGATGCCGAAAGAAACTAATGATTTCACTGTGTAGTGATCCCTTGTATTTGGTCTAAGATGGGAATAAACTTAATTTTCCTTTTTTTTTTTTCTTTCTTTCCCCTTGGATACTTTTTTTTACCCCTTCATTGGGGAGAAACTGTTAAGTTTTGAGGACAAATCCAACTTACTTCCTTGGATTTCTTCTATAGTCTCTTTTTTCAAACAGCAAGAAAACTGGAGCAGAATATAATGTCAAGACATTTAATTCGGTTACCAGAGTACCTCGAATTGTTGGTGGTTTTTAGTGTATTGAAGGATGTTAATCCTGAATGCTAGTTGGTCTCTAGGAGTTTCATGCAGCCTTTCAAGTGTATATCTCCTTGAAAGTCTTACTTATGTTAACATTTTCAGTAGTTATGGAAAATGGGAAAGGGGATGTGAAACATTTCTATTGGAATGTCTTTTGAGTTCTCTTGAACTTTACTTGAGAAAGCTCTTGAGCTACATCCTTAAATTGAGTTATTTGCAGGATTCATGATTTGGCCCTTGAGCTTAAAACATCTGGAAGTTTATGGATAAAGATATTGTTTTAACACTGAAGTCAAGAAGGTCTGTTTTCCTGAGAATAGCTTACTGTTTAACATCTTCATCACCTGCTCTCAGCAGGTTTTCAGATAACATCAAACTGGTGGGAATGATTGATATGCTAGAGGGCATATCTGTTGCTGCACTGTTGTTCAGATGGACCTTATCAGCCCATAGGAATTGGCCAACAGAAACCCTCCAGGTGGTGTCAAGTCCTGCATCTGGAAGTAACAACCCTCTGCATCAGGTCAAGCCGAGCACTGAGCTGTTCAGTAACTCTGGACCAGAGGGTCCTTGTGGACAGCAAGTTGACCGTAAGTCAGTAGTGCATCCTAGGAGCAGTGAAGGCTAGCTTCATAGTGGTGGTGTTAGCAAGAACATAATCAGCAGGCTGAGGAAAGTCATGGTGCTACCCCTCTACTCAGTCCTGGCAAGATCACATCTCAGATCCCGTGCCCAGTTTAGGGCAGCCCAGTACAAGAAGGATGCTGGCAAGTTGAAGGGGGTCCAGTGAAGGGGCATTAAGGTGGTTAGTGGGATGGAGACCATGTTGTTCAAGGAGAGGCTGAGAAGCTGGATTTATTGTGTATGGAGAAGGCTGAGGGAACTACCTGCTGTCTTCTACCACCTGAAGGGGGTTATAGAGAAAATGGACCACGATGCTTTCCGGAGGTGCACAGTGAAATGGCAAAGGTCAGTTTGTCACATTTGCAGCTAAGGAAATTCCAGTTGTATATGAAGAAAACTGATGACCATGAGAGTGTTTGTGTTGGAACAGGTTGCTTAAAGGGTTTATGAAATCTCTCATCTTTATAGGTATTTAAAACTCAGCAAGGTCCAAAGCGCCATACCGTCCAGCTTTGAAGTTAGCCCTGCTGTCAGTAGGAGGCTGAACTGGGTGACCTTCAGAGGTTCCTTCGGAACTAAGTTTTTGTTTGAGTCTGTGATAGTCCTTGAGAACAGTAAGTCCTCCACAAATAAATGGTCTGGATGAGGAACGCTTGTGCTATCTTGTGTTTCACTTCTGTAGCCTCTGTGGGGAGAGATGAGCAAAATAGCACCTGGTTCTCAGGAGGAGTTTTTCAGGGAATCTGTGATAAGTGAGCTGAAAAAGCAAGTGGCTCATGTATTTGGCATCAGTCAGTGTCATCTGGCAGGGTTAGTCGGTGATAGATCTGCCTCCATAGACAAGGCCTAAGCCTTTCTCTTTTTCCCATGAATGAGAAATAGTAAAAAAATAAGAGCAGTTGTGAGTAGTACATGGAGTGTGAGTAAGATTGCATTGGCAACGTGTCTGAAGCTTGTCTGAGCCTTTGTTGCAAGAGGCAGCTGGGATGTAATGTGCTTTGACCCTTTTTCAGAAGCAAGGTTAAAGATGTGAGTAATACTCTGGGAACAAATGGAGTACAATATATTTTCTTTCCCAGTATGTCAGTCTTGGCAGTGCTGGTTTTTCTGTCATGTTACCTAACATAAGCAACAAATCCAGATTGTATCAGTAGATTACGACTGCTCTCTTTACAATCCTTGGGAGCTATGGCCTAATCGCTTATCCTGTCTGCTTTCTGTCTTTTCTAATTGATCTGAATGGGCAGTCAATGTCAGAAAACCTGGTGGAAAAAATAGGAGTATTCCTTTTTCTCTTCTTTTGGCACTGTTTTTAGTGCTAGCATGTATAAAGAAAATGGAAGTTAAGTTCGTTACAGACAAGTGTATTTAATGCAAAGTTTTGTATCTTCTCCTTCAGCGCACCCTATGTCCGTCTCTCTTTCTGTAATGACCTGGTCGTTGCTTCTCTCCTGGTCTTCTCATTAATCTCCTTGATCGTTCCCTGCTCAGTAACGTCTCCTTTACTTACCAAGAATTTGGTAAGGAATTTGGTTACAGAAATATTTCCAGTTACAGAAACAAAGCAAAACTTGTCAAACCAAGGATGTTTCCTCTTAGATGCGTTCTCTCTTTCTGGTGATACGCCCCTACCTCTTGCCTTCAAAGCTGAAAATCAGTGTGTCTGACTCCTCATGCTCCTTTTCCTGAGAACAAACACAGTAGAACATAAAATCCTTCCATAAAGCTTTCGTTAGTTGTGTAAAGCTTCTACAACCACTTTGTTGTATTTTGGACTATGTTCTCAAATTGATATCTTAATAATTTTAGTGCTAATAAATAATAGTGCAAATAAGCTAATCAGCTTATTTGGATTGGAATGGGTTGCTGATAGAAACCTCTTCTCGTAAGGCTAGAAGAAAGGGTAGGTGTTGGAGCCTAATGGATGTTTGAATTAGTAACTTATATCTCTTTTAGGAATCAACTAAACTCTATAAGGGCATCCTTAGATCAAAAGAATGCTGTGGTCAGATGACCTGGTCTGGAGATACAGAATGCTATTGCTTCTAATTACCTTCTCTCTTTTTTTTTTTTTTTTTAAACAAAGATTTTTCTCATTGCTCTCTGTAGTTCCCCCTTTGTTCCCCACCCCCAGTCTACCAGTACAATTGTGTATGAACTTAATTTCAGTCTCCTACCAAAGTCACGTGGGTCTAAGCTGATGGGAACAGGTTAAATGATGACTGTATCTGCAGTTTTGGCAGCAGGTTTCAGGAGGCCATGGCCTGGATGGGGAGGAGGAACGGGAGGTGGTCTTACAGATTTCTTACCTTTTGCTTGGCTGCGCTCAGAAGCTTGTCTGACTCCAAGCTTGGTGTCCACCTGGGAAAACTAGTAGAAGCTTGGTATTGCACTTCCTAGTCTATATAGAAGTCATGTCTGTCCCCTATGGATGAACCATTAGACATTAAAAGTGACTTCTGTGGTGCTTTGTTTTGAACTTGTTATATGTATGCTTAGTCTAGAAAGCAGGTTTTCTAGGTCAACGAATTATTCTAAGAATAAGCATTAGGTTTAATTATGATCTACTTAGTCCCGTGTGCAGACACTGAAGTGTCTGCAGCAACATCTTATCTCTTGTGGTATCTCTGCCAGTGTTCTTTCACACTATATAGCAGGTCCTCTCTTTAAATGGAGGTAGAAAGATGTAGTAGCTATTACCTACACGAGTCTCCAACTCTTAAGTTTGGCTCTACGCCGAGTCTTACGCTCAGATCTAGATTTACATAGGGATTTGGGCTGCTGACTTCCCTCAGACTGCAGTACCAGCTGGGAGCATCAACGTTCCTAATGAAATTCATCTTCTCTTAAATCCAGAAGAACTGTCAAAGTGACAGTGTTATAAATCTGCTCAGCTTGCTACAGCCCTTACTTAGGGGCTGTCTTTGATGTATGCTGATTTTGAAGGGAGCTATGCAGTATTGCCTGTGCACAGCCTATACGTTGTATTTGGTGAGCTATGCAGTATTGCCTGTGCACAGCCTATACGTTGTATTTGGTGAGCTATGCAGTATTGCCTGTGCACAGCCTATACATGGGATTGTGATCTATGCAGTATTGCCTGTGCACAGCCTATACATTGTATTTGGTGAGCTATGCAGTATTGCCTGTGCACAGCCTATACATCCTATCTGCGAGCAGTAAAGGCTGGGTCTGTAGACAGATCTTACAGCTGTTCCTCCCATAAGGGGGGGGAAAAGATGTTTCAAATATTATGATTGCTGATCTTCCATTGCTCAACTAGAGACAGGACAGTTCTGTTAGAGGGGAAAAACCCATAAAGAAAAGGTCTAATATTTTAAATGGATTATAAAAGTTTGGGGTTTGTTTTGTGTGGTGTTTTTTTTTTTTTTTTCTCTGAAGCCTGCTTCAGTTGGAGGCTTTTAGGCTTGAGGCCAAGTTATTTTTGCTCTTGCTCAGGATTGTCCAACACTGCTTCCTCACTAATCCTTTCTTGTGTATTACAGAAGGAAGTTTTACTGCTCACCTCAAAGGAATGTCGTTGGAATGCCTGTAGGGTATCTGTGCTCTATTCCTTGAGCAGTTGTGCGATGCCATTGCTGGAGTCCGTAGTTCCAAATTAGTGTAAGGACTTCTTGCCTCTTTTGGACACAACAACAGCTATTAGAGTCAGTAATTAAAAAAAAAACAAACCAACACATTTTCCTCACTACTTTATTCATTAAATAAGAGGGAGATTTATTCTTTCTGTCTTTACCGAAATAGCTAGGTGGATGAGCTAAAACACTGGGATTTCTCTTCCGTTGTCCACCCGAGCTCTGCTTTTTAAAGGCTCCGATGGAATACCTAGTTTGGCCGTTGCAAAAGCTTGGCTTATAATTTGCCATTGCCTAAATAGGATAGAATTACAAGCTATAGAATATATAGAATTAATATATTAATTTCCTCCCTTTTGATCTATTGTCTTATGTTGCAGGTGAAACCGCTACTGACAACTGTAGTACTGCCTGAGCAGTAAATGAAACTACTGTATTTGTCTAATGCTGTGAGGATTTGTAATCTGTACTTATTTTCCAGTAAAAAGGGAAGTTAGGGGTGTTTCAGCATGTGGCTTGCCTGGAATTCTAGGGAATTCTAGGAAAAAGCCTCTGGACTATTAAAATGTATAGCTTCAGGCCTGAAAGTAAGAGATACATCTGTTTGCTACGAAGCCTCAAGGCTTTTCTCAGCAGCGACGCTGGGAATCCGGTGTGAGGACCTGAGCACCATCCAGACAAATAGAGGGAAATCTGCCAGTTTCCACTGCGGTTGGTTTGTTTAACAACTGTGTGCCTGGGAGGAGAGGAATGGATTTATGAGTTCATGTTTTCCAGCAAACTCCTGTCTTGGGGATTGGGGGGAAGATTGATTTGCTCTCTTGCCAGAAGAGTCTTTGCCCTACAAATATGATGTTGTCAAATGCCTGGTGCAGCTTTTTTGTGTGCTATTTATAGTTCTTTGTGCTGTGAACTGGTGATTCCACAGTCACTCATGCAGTTCTTACTTGTTACAGAAGTATAGGAATAAGCAAGCAAGGATTTTTTTTTTTCTAAGGCATTATTCACTTCTGAATGATTTTCTTATTTTTAAAGAGAGGGGCAAAAAGCTACAAAGACAGGCAAACTGTTCAGAGAGCTTGTCTAAAGACCAAATGTAAGTATGCAAATTAGTCTTTTAAGCTGGTATATTCCAAGTAATTATGGTCTCTGGAATTGCTGTGGTTACAGAGTAATGGAGGTAATTATTCAAATAAGAATTTAGACGTAGCTGTAGGATACTTTTTAAAAATAAAGGTATTTAAAGCATTTCATATACCAGTGAGGTATTTCAAGGCAATAAAGAAAATTTCACATCCAGTAGAAAATGGTTACTTTTGTACCAGCTAGGCTGCCTGTGGTAGATGAAAGAACCACACAAAGCGGTTGTAAAGAGAATCTGGTGGAAAACTTTTTAGCCCTGTCATGATATTGAGGGAATAAATATCCTTACCATGATAGTTTCCCTAGTATGAAAAAGGCTTTGAAATTTTTTCGGCATGGGGAGAAGAAATGGTGCTGTGCACCTCTAGAATCAGAGGTCTAATTTCATTGAAATGAGGAATGCAGTCATTTCTTCACTTTGGTATTTAATATTATGTGAAAAAAAGATTGTAATCGCTATTTTAAAGTTTGAAATTTTTTTGGTTCCATATCAAAAAGGATATATATATCTTATTAAACCACGTGACTGGTTGGAACCCAGGAAGTTAAAGTAAGCTTGTGTCTGTGATAGGTACTTCGAGTGACTTCAAGTATGGACTGCTGCCGGGTACTTCAGGGGACTTCAAGTACGGACTGCTGCCAGGTACTTCCAGTGACTTCAAGTATGGGCTGCTCCCGGGCACCTCCAGTGACTTCAAGTATGGGCTGCTGCCAGAGTCTTGGCCGAAAGAAGCTTGGGAAAATGGCAAGTATACCTATGGAGAGGAGGTGGTTTTTTTGCCTCTGAATGAGGTTCTTCATCTTCTGTGTCACTGCTAGTAATACTTGATACGCTTGTTTAGGGACTTAGTGTTTAGATAATCTTCTTCCATATAACTTGCCTTTCTGGTTAATGTAAAGACGAGTGCTTCCTTGGAGGGAGGAAAAAAGAATTCAAGTGTATGGAAAAGTAAAACCAGAATGTGATTGGTATCAGCTCTTGTATTGTGCATGAATACAAAGGTACCTGAGGTCTTTATCTAATGAGGGAGGGGAAAACTTAGTAAGCTAACTAAATGGGATTTGAAATTGAACAATTGAAGGATGAGGATATAAAGTTAATAATTTTAGAAGTTCATCTGAGAACATACTTCTCGCTATTAAAAATAAAAACTTCACTGCAATAAATATTTTGAATTTAATGCAGCCATAACTAAAGCGCTCTTTCGTTGAACCTGTGTTTTATAGCCCGCTCTTCCACAGCTTACATGCCTTTCTTAATAGTCCAAGGAAGCAATTATCTGTAATTATTTTCCTGTCTGAAAACATACCAAAATCCTCACCACATCTGAAATAATTATTGCTAGATCCTGAAAATGTATAAAGTCTTCAATAAGTAGAGGATCTTAAGGACTGGCTAATAGCAATGCCTACCTCTTCTCTGTAACTTTGAGCTATTACTGCTTTATGGTTTTAAATATTTTGGGGTTTACGGGGGAAGAAATTAGGTCATCAGAAGGTGAAATTCACTATTAGGCATAATAGAACCTCTGGTCTTGGGAGGTCTATCTGTTCTTAAACCATTAAATTCCCATGTGTCTTACAGCCCTGATGTCTGTCTGTTATATTCCTGTTGATGTGTGTAAGACTGCAGTTTAAAACCTTTTTTGAACTTATTTTTGTTCATGTAAGCCATTACTGACATGCTGACATGCAGCTTGCATGGGTGCTCCAATATACCAAGGCAAACTTTTGAATGTTAGCAAAATCTGACTTCCATGTTATGATGGCTTTTGAAATCAGGAGGAGGCATCTTTAGGTACAGGCACGTGAGCCCATACACAGAACACAGTTATTTTTGCTTTCATCCTGCCAGTGTGAACATTAAAAACTCTTACAGGTATCAACACGTAGGTTTTAACCAGTGCTTTTGGGATGCTTCTAAATGGTCATAATCGTCTCTCTCCCCTGCAGTAAGTGGAGTCAGCATCCTGTTCTCCAAACAACCCTGTACTCAGTTGTGTGACCTCCTTCGTTGCTGTCACAGCGTCCTGTGCTTCCTGTTGCACAGGAGCAGTAATAGGCTCCTGTAAAAAACCTGGTTTGCATATATCCTTTGGCCAAGCTGTCTTATCCTTGGTCCAAGGATATCTAAATAGTTCTTCTATCATAAGGAAGAAGTGGGATATTGCTACTTCCAGGAGTTTTTTCTGCTTTCTTTATATTTTTTTTCCTACTGTTAGACCAAAATAGACTTTGGGTAGAGAATAGCTAAGATCTGAACCAATAACTTCCCTTTTTAGCTATTTCAGAATTACACTCTTACTGTCTTGTTCCTTTTGTCAATATTTATTCTTGCTTAGTTATATTTTCTTTTTCTATTTATTTGTAGAGCCAGCTCTTGGTGGCAGTTCCTGCGTGTAATTCTAAATAGAGTACTGGGAGAGAAGATTGTAACTGAGTAAAAGCCGCAGAGCGAGAGGGTTTCTAACCCAGAGTAAACTGGTTTCTGCTATAGGTGACCTCTAGAAAATTGAACACTTTTAGGGTGTAGCTAACTTATTTTGATTAATGAAATAAGACTTCTCTTCAAAGAATCGATCTATACTTTTGTGTTAAAAGTTTCTTGGTGACAAGCAGGTGTTTTTCTATCAAGATTATACCTGCAGAATCTCCCAGTGTGTGTGGGTTTTGCAGGCAGGCATTGTCCTGATGTGGCTGCTGAAGTGTCACGTGGGTGCTTTATTGTGTTGGCACCTGTTTATTTTTGTGCACCGGGCAGAACATATTGAAATAGCTTTCTGTGTTTCATCATCTTTTCTCCCGATGGCTTATTTTCTTGTAGGCGATTCCTCTGCATTAATCATGAACAAGTTGAAGTGTCCCCACTGTAATTATGTAGCCAAATACAGAAGAACACTAAAGAGACACTTGCTCATTCACACAGGCGTGAGATCTTTCAGTTGTGACATCTGTGGGAAGCTGTTTACTCGAAGAGAGCATGTAAAGAGACATTCCTTGGTAGGTAACCTCAAATGCACGTGTGCACACGTGTGCATGTGGATGAGTGGGTTTTTATGATTCTTCCAGGAAAAGTGGTGGTGAGTTTCCAAGTTTCAATGTGGATGCAAAGAAAAGCTTTTGGTATAAGTCTTTCTAACTTTTTTTCTAGCTTGTGCATCATAAAACGGGCTTTCTGTTAGCCAGTAATATTATTAAAAGTAAATTAATAACCTAACTCATATCAGGATATAATTACGGAAGATATTTATGAGACCTCTGTAATAATTTTAAGTATTCCTTAAAATGCCTTAGAGGTAGGAAAGGCATATGTTAATAGCTCCTATGTAAATTTTAGAACCAGCGTCGTTATGTTCCACTGGACTTAGCTCATTTTAGATACACATCCTTCCCCCCTGTCTTTCTTCCTCTTCCCGTACCTCCTGGTGAGGAGTGGTGTGCTCTGTATTTAGCCTGAAGGGCCAGGAGCACCTGTGGTGTTCCTGGGTCTGAAGGACATTTTGTTCTGAGTGTGTGTGGTGACCGCAGTGCTGCGGGAGGCGATGGTATGGGGCAGCTCTGGGCTGGGCAGAGGAGGTTAGACCATTATCACATTACTGGTGGTGACACTGTGGAACGTGGCCCAACAGCTACTCCTTTGTGGCTCACCAGAGAAGATAGCAACAGTGGGTGGTAGCTATCTACCAGGAAGAGTAAAGTGGGACTTCAGGCTTCTGTCCTGCGGGATCTGACCAGGTCCTGTAGCTGAAAACTTTTATTTTGCTTTCCTCCAGGAAAGGAGATGAAGTCAGACAGAGTGAAAATAGCTATAGAGTGAGCCCAGCCCTGTGCTTTAACTGAAGTGTGCTCTCCCTGGTGAAATCAGAACCCTTTATTTCTTTCCCTTCCCCATTCAACAAATGCCTTGTGTTCTGCGTGTGGTGAAAGGTTGTCATAACAAGTCTAGAGGCTGAGGAAAAGCCATGTAGTATCAGCTGTAGAGACTATACAGTGGGACTGAAGTAGTTCTTTGTATCTTGACCGTGTATTTTTTCCCCTCATCTGTGTGGCAATTTCTGTTTTATCTAAAATGGCAACTTTTTCAATGGGACCTTAAATGAGATATTTAAGGGCATGGTTGTGACCTGTTGTGGGGACACCAGATAGAAGAAGGAAGTCTTCAGTGCTATTTCTTCCAAGGTGATAACTGTTACACGTGGTTGCTGAAGTCAGTTACTTGTACAACTAACATGCTACCAAAATTAAAAATTCTGTTTAGTCAAGTTAGTCAACAGCAGCCTTTTTCAAGCAGTAATTTTAAGCACAAGCTCACTCTACATACAGGACAAAACAATTCACCGAGGGAACGATGATGCTGTGGGTATGGTTGGGTCAGAAAGATCTTGCTCTTTGAATTCATACAGAATTTTATAATTCCTGTTTGTTCATAGTGTTTTTAGGACTTAGAGTTGTAAAGGCAATTTTCTAAATGAGATATGATCCCGTGTGCAGCATAAGAGCTTATACTGTTCTCATGACCTTTCGTAGTCTCATTCTGTGCACACACACTCACTGCTCAGGGAACAGGCAGCTCTTCTGGTACCTGCTGAGCAGAAAGCAGGTCGTTTGCTCGGGGAATACAAAACTCTGTAGTCACTCTGTGTCTCTAGTAGTACTTCTCTTTCTCTGCAGTGTTGAGGTGTCTTTTGGAAGAGTTTTTGTATTAGAAATTAGTATTGTTATCAATAGTTTTCCAGTACTATGTGCAAATGCAGCCTGATGTGCATATTTTCAGCTGTTAATATTTCTCTTCCGTAGGTGCATAAAAAGGATAAAAAGTATAAATGTATGGTGTGCAAGAAGATTTTCATGCTGGCGGCCAGTGTTGGAATAAGACACGGATCACGACGTTATGGAGTCTGTGTAGACTGTGCAGATAAATCTCAACCTGGAGGGCAAGAGGGAGCAGACCAGGTGCAGGACACGGATTTCCCTAGGGATGAAGAATATGAGGAAAACGAAGTGGGAGAAGGTGATGAGGAGCTTGGTGATGATGTAGAAGAACAGAATGACCAGTCTCGATGGGATGAATCCGGGGAAGTTTGTATGCCTTTAGATGACTGATGGAGCACGTGACTCCAGGGTGCTGCAAACGGACGCTACGTGGATTGACTATTGGAATCTTTGGACTGAAGGCTTGTGAAATATGGTACAGGCTGGATGGTAGTTATGTTGCTGTGAAAAAAAAGTAGGGTCAAAGCCTTATAGCAAAAAAGGATTATTAATTTTTTTATGATATTTGCACAGGACTGTACAGCATACAACCATTTGGTTGAATTATACAGAGCCCTCACATCTACAGTCAGTTATCAAAAGAAAAATGTATTTTTTATTATTTATAGGATATAGCTACTTGGGTCCTATTCAGACATAGTAGTAACTGTACTTACGTTAAACATTCATGGATCTGTTAACATGAATGAAGAAAATTGGTATGGAAATACAAAGACAGCTTTCCCAAATCCACTCGTACTTTGTCAGTGAACCAGTGAAGCTAATTTGGGCTAGTGACTCTGTTTTCCACAAGCATGTCTTTGCCATGCAAACCTTACCTCTCCTTTACCCTGACAGGTGAAAGCCAATCATTTAAATATGCATCACAGAGAATGCCAACACTATTGAAATTTGGGGTTAAACCTTTTGGCTCGATGCTCGCAGGTGGTAGAGGCGATGAGCACTGGAGAAGTTAATAATGGCATTAATTTAGTGTCTGTTTCTTCACAGCTCTGAATTTTCAAGAAGGTTGTTACTGATTCATCAATTCCATAATGATCTTGCAGAAGAAATGACCAATAATGAAAATAATAGACTGATCAGAGCATGGGTAACTCTTCTGCCACTTAGTCAAAAGAGATAGTCATGCAAAGAACCGTCTGATGTAATAATGTTTCCTCCCTCCTCTAAGGCCCCCCTTTCTCAAACTTTCTGACTTCCCTGGTGTATACCTCAGTCCCACAGAATAAAAATACAAGGAATGGAGAAAGTGTCATACTAAATGACTTTTTGGTTGATAAATTTCTTACTTGTCTGGTTTTTGGCTAGTTTATGTGATGTGAATTGGACACTAGGCTGTTGTGCCCATCGTTCGTCATTAAAATGAACACCAACTATTTTTTATTCTTTTGTACTTAATGGGTTGTTGCTAGTTTTTAATATAAACCAATTACATTTAACTTGTTGACTTAATTTGCTGGATTTTTTTTTTAAAGACAAACCAAAAGTCCAAAGCAAAATAATGCTCTCTGAGTTTTCTACTTTTCAGGATGATATGCTCCCTACACCCTTTATTTCAAATTTTCTAGGAGGCATTGAAACTTGAATTTTTGTAGCCACATGGATTTTTTTTTTTTTCCTAAGCTTGTAATATTGTCCTAATGATTTTAGGCCTTTTTTTGTAGGGAGGGGAGGGCATTACACCTTCATCTTAAACTCCCCTGTGCTATCTAGGCTGAGGTTAATGAATTGAGGCAATCATTGGAACAATCCATCTGATGGACTATTATGTCACAACGAGTCAATATGCAGAGCATTTATCCCAACACAGCTAAGCCAGAGTGACAGTACTGTATAAAAAGCAATTGAGGGTCACCATATTTTCCAGCTTTGTTTAATTTTAAAATGAGTATATTTTTTTTTTCCTATTTTATATCAGGTAACTAAATTATGCTAGTTGTGTGGATAACTTTGAACTATGCTTTGACGGACAGAATCTTAATGGTGCTCCATCTGATCAAAGTTGGTATGTATTTAAAGAGACAAGCTTTACTGTTGTCCTTTACATCAGTAGAACAGTAACATAATGTTAAGACATTGTTTTTGCTGATTGAAGCTGAGATAAGTTTGAACTACAGTTATATGGGAATTAAAATGCTTTTTTTTTATCATCCACTTGTTTCATTGGTAGTTTCCACTTCCTTGTAAACCTAACAGATGATTAGTTTTTGGGGGGAGGGTGGGGTGGGTGGGTGCCTTTTTTTTTTTTTTTTTACTCTGAAGAATACATCTTATTCTCATTGTTCTAGACTGAAATGAGTAATGTGTAATTCTGGTGGGGTCCAAAGTAGAAATTAGTTGGGCAAAGATCATATGAATGAAAAAGTATTTTAAACGTTAAAGTAATGTTCTGCTTTGTGAATATGTAAGTATAGCATAAAGGTTTTCCATACCATCTATCCCCTTTAAAACCATAGTTTACAATTGGTAGATCTGTCTATATATATAAATATATATATATATCTGAAATTCACCTAAATCTGCTTTATTAGAATACTGCTCACTTAATGCTTAGAAACTGGACCTGGCTCTACATTCTTAATGTATTTTCCTTTTCTTTTTGTTTTGTTCTTTTTTTTTTTTTCCTCAAGGTATGAACTTATTCTCTTGGAACTGAATCTTCTTTTACTACTTTAAATCATTTATGTATATCTGGTAAATTATGACCAAATTTGTTGTTAGACTGCATACAGTAAATTGAAATATACACTTCGTACACTACAGAATTGTTGTGCTTTTGTTCTGATAATATTTGAAAAAGCAGGCTTTAAGAGAAGTTAGTGTTATTTATAAATATTCCGTTATTATTCACTGGCCTTAATATTCTGCTGCATTGTGACAATCACTGTTTCCTTGCTACTACTTAACTGCTTGCTTTTAGAAGTTGCATGTGATTGCCCTTGGGAGGATTGGAGGGAGAGGGGGATGACTATTGAAATGCCATACGAGCTCTTCAGCAAATGGTGTGAAATAGTTTAATGGAGATCCACTGTCCTTGGCTTGGAGAACCAAAAGAGTTTGTTTGGGTGCCATCTGCAGTCTGGACTTTCTGACCTGTTCATTCAGAAGTTATTTAAAATGTATTACTTTTGATTGGGGAGCTCTATATTAATAAATTTCCTAAGGATTACCTTAAAAAAAAGGGACAGCTCAAGATTCTTTACTTTAAGATACTTCTGTTTGCACTAGAAATTGTTTTCCCCTAAAGAAAAGCTGGAGCTATGCTGTAATAGTAACATGGCAGTGAATTTTAGGGTGTTTGGGGTGGTTTTGGTATTATTTTTTTTCCCTTTTTAAAAGAAGAAGGACTATGCCCTTAAACTGTCTTCCACATCAAATGAAAAGATACCTACTCTCTCCTCTTGTCTTCTGATTAAAGACTTCTCAAAGCACATGTCTGAGATTTGCTTACATGGGGCAATGCCACACACGAGTAGTTTTATGAAAAGAATCTCGCGTGTTTTAAAAAGAGACAAACACAGAGCTCTGATGTTGAGATTGCCCCTTTCTGTGAAGTTTTGTTTGCTCTTCGAGCAGTGGTAGTTGTTTTAGAAATAAACATACAGAGCACTTTCTGTCAGGGAACTGTGGTACCAAACAAAATCAAATCAATCAGTAAATTCAATTTCATTATAATTCCTTGTGAAAGCAGGTGTGATGTAGAGCAGACAGACAATGTAAAAAGCATTTGTCCGATGCCAGTGTCACTACAATGCAGTTGAGAGCATTTTTCAGTTGAAAGTATGTCAGATGTATCTTGCAGGAAAAATGTCTTTTTTTTTTTTTTTTTCCAATTGTGTAGGAAATCTTTTCATAGTTCAGTTTGCAAACAGACCTTCTAGTGAAATAGTTCCCTGAAGTGAAACCAGGGAATTTTGAAATCCAGAAAGGATTCTTGGTGGTTAAGAGAAGGAAGAGGTGAGGTGGCTGGTCCCCGTAGCGTACACATAACTTTCTGCCATCCATAAACTGCTGCAAATGCACCTTTGCTGAGAAGAGAAGGTGTGAGCAGGGGGAGAAGGTTTGGGGCCAGGACACTGCTGTGTGGTAGCTTCTCCTTGTGGGTCACAGCAGTAACGCTGGTAGCAGGAGATGTTTTCTTTGCCTGGCTTTAAGTTGGTAAGGCTTTAATAGGATTTTCTTTAATGAGGCCAATCTCTGTGGTTTGCTTGCTTTAAGTTTTGTTTCACTTGACTTTTTCCTGTTCCTTCCACTCAGTAACACAAGTCTCTCACCTGTTGTAAAATATTTCTGCAGTCTGCTGACTCCGCACAGATGCGGAATTCACTTGGCAAGAATTGTACCTTATTGGTTGTTCCTTTATACTTTATTGTATTGAAATGGCTTTGGAAACTCAGCAAGAGAAATGAAAGCAAGATAATCAACACTACTGCTAGCCTGAAAAACTTGATGTGCCAAAAGAAAGTGGAAAAAGAGAAAGATGTTGAATGCAATGTCATAAGGCTTTTGGATTTGAGTTGTTACAGTTCCTCTGCTTTGCTACTGGGATGTAGACAATTCACTCTATTTCTCTCTGGCACAATTTGGTGATGACCTTCTGATGAAGCTATGCAAGAAACCCAGTTTTGAATGAATGGGTGTCCCCAGCACGTGGTTCAGGCTCTGCAGAAGTAGCACTACTAAGTAGTTTTTCCTAGGTATTTTACCATATACCCTTCTGTTAGCATCCCTCTTCACCATGTAATGTTACCCCTTTTTTTGTTTGATAAAAGTTTGCTCCTTAGAACTGAGATCCGTCTTTTATATGTTTTAATAGCACGTTCCTGTGTTTCACTAACCAATATGGTAAAGGTTAAATATTGAGACAATGGATTCAAAAAAGAAAGTTGGTTTTCATATAGTATCCTTTAACAAAGCTGTAATAAAATAAGCCTTTTGTAATAAAGAAAATACAGGTTTGAAATCCAGGGTAAGGGGCGTTGCTGAGCTGAAACCTTTGGGATGTTGAAGATCCCACATACACTTCATGATGGGTTTTTAAAAATACTTTTATGGGGGAAAAGGTAAAAACATACTAGAAGGGTCCTGTGTCTTAAACTGGAAAATAAAATTGGCTTAAGTACTTTGTATTTACCATTATTGCAATTTGAAGCAACTGTTTAAAAGAACCTAATGTTTTACCTACCTGAATTGCAGTGGATTAGCTGCTACAGAATACAGACAGAAGTCATTTCTAACATACTGGTATGTAAACATAACTCCAGACTTCTAATACTTGTGTGCACCAGTCTTTAAATTACCATACTGCAAATAAATGTAAAAAATAACTATTTCCTTCTATCTATTTTTCTGTACCCTGCCTCCTCACCCTCCACAAGTGGATGCAGAGAGATTTCTTTGGCTGGATAAGTGTTAACCTACAATCATTTGCTGCAAATGACTTAATTTCTGCTTCTGACATAGAATAGCATTTATGGGGAGCAGAATTTATTTTAAGGTTGTATTTTAAACTTTGCTCATAGTAACACGCATCTCTCGAAGATAACACTAGTAGCTGAAACCCAGCATCCCAGATGAGATATGTATTTCTAAAAGTGGATTTGAGACAAACTCTTGTAAGTTAGAGCACTTAAGGGATGCTTCAGGCCCCGTAGAGAAACCTTTAGGTTCTGTACCCTGGTTGTACAAGCACCGTTTGTACATTTTGGGTACCAGGGGGTTCTAAGAGCTCTCTGTACCTTTCCCTCTGTGGCTCTGCATCATCCCATCCTGGGGGCAGTCTGGGGGGGGACAGTTACTCTGGTTTTGGGAGAGCATGGCAAACAACTTGTAGGCCATTGAACAAACTTCTGCCTTACTTTGAAACAATTGAGGTAGTTTTAAAAAATTTGGGTATGTTTTCAGCTTGTTAATTAAGTGCTTTCTAATTGTGTGATGTTTTCTTGTTAAATTTATGCAAACTCCTATATTTTGTCTAAGTGTGTTGGGGAAAGAGCTTCAGATTCCACAGAAGAGTGTTAACTTTGTAGCTAGAAAGGAGCAGCTGGAAAAGAAATACAGTTTGTTAAAATTCAGCAATCTAATTAGACAAGAATTAACAGCAATGGGTTGTAGAAGATGAACTGAAAGTTTGTAGGGGGAGGTCGTGAAAAAAAGGTAGTGCTGGCTGAAATGGTCTCTAGCTGCTTTCCCAATGGACCTGAGGTCAAGCTGCATTCAGCAAGGACAGGAAAAGATGCTTATCTCTGTCGGGGTTGGGTTGATGCTGCTGTAAAACCCTTAACTCTTGAAATGCTGGCCTTTAGAGGGTAGACCTAAGGGCCAACTTTTAAGTAGTCGGCCTCTTTCTAGCCCTTTAATTTGAAAATGCCTACGGGATTGACTGTTAAGAGATACCAAACTGTGCTGAGAAACAGCCCAAATTACTTTCAGATCAAATGAAGAGGGGTTTTGGAGCACATCAGCGGTTCTGCCACCTCAATGCATCCACTTCCCAAATTCATGGTAAAGGCACGATACTGAACACAGTTCAGTTCATTCAAAGATATGCTCTTAATAGGTCTGTGCTTTTGTGTCATTTCCACAAATCCAGGGAGTTGGAAAAGAGGGGGGAATGGGAACATTTGTCTTGAACCTCTGAATAATTGGAATTTAGGAAGATGCTTACTGAGACTTGATATGCCAAGGTGTTTATAAATTGCATGGAATATATAACAATGCTCTGGCTAAGTTTGCAAAAATGACCATTGCCCTGTTTAATTCTATTTTTTCAAATCTGTTGGAGTTGTAATCTCAAAGTGAGCTTTAATGGCTCTAAGGTAATTTACAACTTCAGAGGATCTGTCACTTGCTAGAAATGTGTGTGATGTGCACAAAGGATTTGTCAATAGCCCGTCCCATTGGAAGGTATTGGTCTGCCCTGGACTCTTCCTCCAGTGATGTTTTTACTGGAAAGGGACAGGGTGCATTTGTAGGGGAAAAACCCCACCTGTTCATCTGCAACAAAGGCACATGGAGCAGACTTTTCCTTTGGAATTTCTTATGCCTTCCTCTGCAGCGTTTTAGCTTTGAAACCTGAATAGCAGTAAAAAGAGACCACTAGTCAGCCTGAACTGCTGGGAGAAGGTTTGGTGCTTAGACACCATGTAATATAATAAAAATACACTCTCACTAGAGTTTGCTGCACAGCTCCCACCTGCAGGTGTCCTGTTCACACCCCTCGGCCAGTGGTACCTCTGGAGTTGGTGTGGTCACATCAGTGGTCAACAGGGCTTTTTTAAAGACCTTTGTCCATTGGTGCTGAGGCCTGTGGGTCAATCTCAGGGAGGTTATTTTACCCCACAGATGTCTTTTCCTGGTTACATCGTTCTCTCTTTTTTTTCTTTTTTGCTGGGATATTTCCTAAAGCTCTCCTGAAGTGCTGAGAAAAATGCTATTGAAGAGCCTCAGCACTGGGGTACCTACGTAAGGAACCTGTGTAAATCTGTGCTGCTTAATGACAATTATTGGAAGTTCCTCCTCTTTGATGTAGATTTAGAAAAGAATCTAAAACTGGATGCGGTTTGAAGTTACCACATCAAATGATTTAACTTAAGAGTATATTCCCTGTGATGGGTGATGACTCATTTCTTTATCATCACAAGCTCAAATCTCAACTGTTCTCTAAGAAACACTTCTACCTGTTTATCTTGCAGGGGATAACTCTCTTCCCAGGCTGGAATGCTTCACTTGAACTCCTAATTATCTTTTCTCTGCTTCTGTTGGTGGCTCTGAAGTGATTGTCCTTTTAGATCTGTGGTCTTCCTTTCTGGCTGGAAAGAGAAAAAAACTTTGGAAAGGAGTTTTGCAGGAAGAACCCCAGTGGAGATAGTGAGAGCTGGGTCTGCAAAAGGTCAGCTGAGAATTGCAAAACACTTGATTTTTATTTTTTTTTAATATTTTTTTTCCTCAACGCAATCATAATTAAAAAATAGAAAAAGAACAATGAAATTATTTCATGTAACTTCTGGGCTATAGTAGAATATACTGAACCAGGTGGGGGGGTGCTGCTGCCTTGCTTTTCCTGATGTTAATGAAGATGGTTGGTTTTTCCCCACACCTACTAAAGGTAGAACAGTTACAGCAACAATTTAAAGTCAATCGTGGGCATCGGCCAAACAGCTGACTGGAGATGGCAAATTTGGTGTGTCCCGAGATCGCCGGTGTGCTGGAATACAGAACGGGTTATGGGTAAGCAAATAAAGAACAGCTTTTAATTCTGCATCTGATACCGCTCTTTTAAAATATTTTTGGTGAAGTATCTTAAACCGTAGCTCAGGGGTTTCATGTAACCAGCATTTGGAACTATATGGCACCGACTGGAAGTTACTGCGAGTCACGTGTGTTTCTGTCCCCCGGTGCTGGGCTCTCGGAGCAATATATTTAATATCAAGGGGTCCCGGTGCTGGAGCCGAGCCGGAGGTGCCAGGCAGCTCCCCGGTGAGGAATGGCCAGAAACCACAGGAAATCTCACGGGAGAGGGAACCCTCAGCCTCGGCACAGCAGGGAGGAGGACCCCTGCTTTTAAGAATTCCTTTCACAGTAAAACTGCCTGGAATTAGATTTATGTACTTTGGAAGGCAGGAGGACTGAGTCAGCCCTGCTGGAATTTGAACTTTTGTGCTAGGGCTCTTGGATATTTCAAGTCTGAGCTTACGCTGCGTCCCTTGTAACGGTACGGGAGGGCTTTGTTAGGCTGTGGCATGGGGTCTGCAACCCGGGGTGCCGTGTGAAGGGCAGATTGTTTTTAAACTGACTTAAATTCCTAATTTAAAAAAAAAAAAATAAAAAATTGCTTCCATGTGGACACTTGAGAATCTAATATTTGACACCCTGTGTGTAGTGAGTATTTAATGCAATTGATATATATAAAAAACAAAATATGCAGTACCTTTTTGTGTGTGCAACAAGGGCTTTTTCTTTCATCTCGAAGGGCTTTTTCTCTCAAAGTTGTCACTTCAGCTCAGAGGCTCCAGCTGGGGTTCCTTCCTTGGCTCCCGGGGGGAGGTTAGCCAAGAGTCTCACTTTGAAATGCAGCTGCTCTCCACCTCTCTCGGAGGTTTTTCCTGTACTGAATCAAACCTCAAAACTCTCCGTATTGTATTTAGCTTATTTGGGAAGCACACAGGTTGAAACTCGGTATTTTTTTTACAGGCTATGTACCTTCTGTAAAAAAAAAAAAAAAAAGCCACAACAACCTAAACCAAAAACCAACCAGAAAAATCTGCTACTGCTTTTCAGGTGCTAAAATAAAGGTTGTTCCTGAACATTTGACCTCTCTATGTTCAGGATGGCTAAAGCAATATCCTATTAATGCTATTAATGTAATAGCACCTCTGCCGCAAAGGCCCCTCTGGTGTCTCCGTGCAGAGACGTGTTCCTCGGGCAGAGCAGTACTGCTGAACAGCTGTGGCTCAGGAGAGCAGCACCTCTTCTGGGCAGGTGGAGTGGAAGGAGTCAAGCTCTGGGTAGAGCTGGAGCTGCCGAGGCACCCGGCGTGGAAAGCTTTTCAGAAAAGATTTGGTCATGTCCTTGTCTGCCAGGAACCGGTGATGCTTCGTCCTCTGGCCTGTGGTTTCCTCCGTAGCATCATCTCTGAGGGACAAACTGCAAGTCCACGGGGCATCCCGCTTTCTCTTTGGGCAGAGGGACATCCTTTTGGGGCTTGCTGTTCTTTAATCAGGGTGGGGGAGAAGGTGGCAGTTGTTGGGGCTTCAGGTACTCGGTGAGCTGTTCTGAGGGGTGGCGTGTGTTGGGCTGCTGGGGGCTGGGGGCCGCTCGGCTGGAGGCCAGGCCATGGGTGGGTGCTGGGGCTGACCCGCTCGATACTGACGGGTCCTTGTCACCTTTAGCAGAGTCCAAAAGCAGTGACCAAAGCCGTTGATTTGTTGGTGCCGTGTATCTTCTGCTCTCACCAGCCAAAAGGCAAGGGGCGGGGATGCAATTTCGGATTTAAATACTTCTAATGATGTTTGCTGGCTAAGCTGCTGGGGCTAATCAGCTACTTTACTCTTAAGCTTGATCAGTTTGCTCTTACTGGTGTTAAATCTAAGAGCTGAGTCTGCTGTTACTGGGGTCTCACCTCTTTCTAAATTACTGTGCTCAGACACATCTATTCTCAGAGCAATAAAAATTATATCCTGAAAATTGATCCGTGCCTCTTTTCTCACCTACTTGTGATCAATTTTCCAGCAAGCTGTAAACAAATTCAAACTATTTTTCTCTGGTGTCCCTTGCCCCTCCCCCAGGCTGGGTGACCTGGTTAAAAAAGGACCCATCAGGAGCTCCCTTCTGGCTGCCAGTGCTCAGGAATGTAAAAGATCAATTCCTTTTGTTCGGGACTCCTACTTTTCCTCTGAAAATTAGATCTGCTTCAGAATGCTCTGTCTGCTGAGCATCTCGCTGAGGAAGCATCTCCACCGTGGCAATACTTACTTGGCCATTCTCCATTGCTGGAGGTTAAATCCTTCTTGAAATTGGGCTGACAGGACCGGATCAGAGTTGTTCCTCTTGCCCTGCTCTCACAGTGTTTTAGAGAGCACTAAACCTTTGAGTTTTCCCTTGTGCCAGCAGCATGGGGGTGTCCAGGTGAGCCCTGCACAGGACACTGCCTGGTGGGGCCAGAGCCCCCCCTGGGCTGCTTGCCACAGGCTGGCTTTGAGAAGAGTCTGGCTCCATCCCCCTTCAACCCACCCTTTAGACACTTGTCAGCATTACTAAGGTCTCCCCTCAGTTTTCTCTTTCCCCAGCAATTTGAGCCTTTCCTCATCAGGGAGATGCTCCAATCCCTCCATCTTGACATCAGAAGTTCTTTAGAAGTGGCTGCTGCTCATGGTTAGATTCTTAACACTGTAACATGTGGAAAATATCCCCAAATATCTATTGTGGGAGAAGCTGCATCATCCACCTTTGATAGACGCGTGGAGTATAATAATTAAAGGGTGTAATGACTTAAGCAAAAGCTCAGCCAAACACTAGTGCTGACACACACAGATAACGCCAACTGATAGCTGGTTGGCATTATGAAGCGTTTTATAATCAGGTAATTAAAGCAAGTCTATACAAACTTTAACTTTCAGGAAACTATAAAATACATGTAACTGTAAAATTATATTTGACATTAATTTCCTATCAAGTCTGTTGTGCCAGCTCATAAAATGCTTAATAACTTCTTCATGTGCAGTCTCATGCATTTTTATTAAAAAATGCAGTTTGTACCAGGGCAGACCTAGAATGCCAAATCACAATTGTTAAAAATATATATATATCATGGAATCAGGGAACTGTCAGAGCTGGAAGGGACCTCTCGAGC
>BJBW01011641.1:0-15600 GCA_004320125.1 Scolopax mira
GTTCCCTGTCTCTCTTGAACTGGGGAGCCCAGAACCAGATGCAGGATTCCAGTTGTGGCCTCCCCAGTACAGAGTAGAGGAGAAATGTCACTTTTCCCAGTGTCAGGACTGGGAGTGATACATATCACTGGGATTTTTCAGCCCAGTGTAAGGAAAAGCCAGAAAATTCTCTTGAGGGTAGTTGTTTTAGCAGGAAAGTGCCGAGCCCCCATCACAAATTCTTTCCTACCAGCCCCGGGTCCTTCTCCCCAGATTTTCTCCTGTCCTCATTTTCAAGAGGCATTTATTGCCCTTGGATTTGGATCCAGGTTGTATTTAACCACTCCCAGCAGAGCAGAGCAGACTTTCAGCCAGCAGTAATTAAAGTGAGGCACGAAGTAAGCAAACGAGCTATCAGACTTCAACAACTCCACTTCATGCTTCCCTGGGCTTTTGTCAGAACAAGCTGCCAGTGCCTGATATTGGGAGTTTTATGGGGAAAAAAATAAAAAGAAAAAAAGAGAAGCGTGAATGTGGGTGAAGCCACACTCGGGGCTCCTCACCACATCTGGGTGATGTGGTGGCAAGGTGGTACCCCAGGAAACCAGCCAGGATTGACATCAGTGCTGATGACAGAAGAGTCTGGAAGGGTCAGGTCCTGCCCAGCACGACCAGACCAGCACAAAGCCAGCCAGGCAGAACCTCCAGTGACAAAAGGGAGAATTCCCAAGCAAGCTCTTGGGTCTCCAAACCCCTGCTGGGCTCACACTAGGAAAGAGCAGGAAAAAACCACACCTACTGTGAGTGTTTGTTGTCCTCAAGGACTAAAACAATTCTATAGGGTGACAACCTTGGCGTGGAGTGGTGTTTCCCCCACACACAGGTGGTACAACACACACAGGTTGGCAGCAGACAAACACCTCACTCGGTGTCACGTTTTAGTGGCAACGAGCTCCGAGACGAGAGACCCAAAATCTGTCCACAGCCCACCCCACACGAAGTGATAATGATACTCCACAGCCTTCCTTACTGCATATCAAATGTAAAAACTCCTCTGGACACACATCCCACCTGAGCAGTGGACACGGGTCCAGCTTTGTTGGTCCTTCCACAGCCTTTAAGTGAACGTTGCTTTTAGAGGTCTTATAAAACCCTCTGGTATAGCTTTCTCCTGCCTGGCTGGACTCTTCTGATTTTAAGTGCTACTTGAGCTCCTTCACATCCCATTTCCCTGCTTGTCCCCCATCTATACTACAGCAATTCTTCAAACTGCATGCAACAAAAAGCTCTAAAAATATTACCTCATCCCCTTGCAATCATAAGAGACGCTGGTGTGAAATGTACTTTTTGAAATTATCAAACCCAAACCCAGCAGTGTTTGTTAATCCAAACGAACTGTCCTTTCAGCCTTCACCCTCCCTCCTTCCCCACAGCTGTGATGCCATTCTCAGCACCAACAGCTTTAGTGCTCAGGCCTTGTCACAGACCACACAAATCAGCATCACCACAAAATGGTGGGAAAACTGCATTTCCCAGGCAAAAGGAGTAAGTTTCTTTTTGGGTTTTGGTTTGGTCTTTTTTTTTTTTTCTTTTTTTTTAAAGATGTGTTAGGTGCCAGTCTGATTATTGGTCTGGGAAGGGCTCGTAATGTTGTAGAGGTGAGAGAAATATATGCCTTTAAAGGAATGTTTTCTTTTGCAAACCAAATAGGAAGAGTATGTTTCAGACCTCACCAGCCTCTGTGAAAGAAGAGACTGGGTTAATGGCTATTTGCTTCTGCTGCCATTACTGCCCAGTTTCACACTGGTTCTTCCATGCTGGTCTTCCCTTCCAACACTGAACACAAGAAGATCTATTTGCACCATCACATCACCCGTGGGACTCACTCTTAGATGGGTGTTAGGATACTCCAGATCCTAATCCACGTGTCTGCTGAGCAGCTGTCCCAGCACACCCTGTCCTTTTCTCCCCACCACTGGTCAGTCCCATCCCCACACCTTCCCTCACTGCCAGGTCCAAATCATCACCCACCAGCATGGTCATAGGCAGCCCAACCCCAACGGGCTCTTAGCTCTGCTGGAAGTTTCAGCACGAAGCTGAAATCTGTATGTCCCAAATCTAAATTGCATTTCACAAGTAATTTACCCTCACGTTAGGAGGAGCACAGAACCTCAACTTCAGAGAACTGGAAATAGAGAACTATTAACAGGAACATACAAATTCCATATAATTAGTAACATCTTGTAAAGTGCCTTTATGCAAGTTAAGCACCACTAATTCCATTATAGAAGTGGGGAAACTGGGACACAGATGTCCCCAAGGCTACAAAAAGTAGCAGAGGACAGTGATACTCGGGGCAATGCCCAGACTTGCAAGCTCTGTCTGTTCTCACCAGAATTACGCTTTATTTCAGTATCAATTGATCAAGGAAAAACCCCAGGACTCTGTACAGAATCACTCATCCTCAGCACAGCTAGAGCCAAGTCCAGTAGCTTTAAAAAGTCACCACGACCTCCAGCACCGTGACAACTACCTGTTAGAAGCTCTTGTGCCAAGCGAGACACTTGCATTGCCTGTCACCAGCAACCAACAGAGCCCCAAATTTAGGGATCCAGAGTTCCCTATGTGGTCAGTCAGTGGTGAGAGCTGACTACCAAGAGCTCAGATTTGAAAAGGGATTCTCAGATCCCTAAAAAACTCTTTAAAAAAAAAAAAATAAGAAAGAACGAAAGAAAAATCTGTATGCAGAGCACCACTGCACTGCAAATGTAAAGTCACAGAACAAATGGAATGAGCAAGGAACATCACAGACAGAACTTAAGTAGCATCCGGGATGCTATTTAGCGAGGTGACACTTTATAATCTTTAATATACTTCTAAAACATGCCCTGCTCAAGTCCCTGCTAAATTAAATGGGCTCATTGCCTTGCAATGAAGTAGGAAGCTGGAACTGCTACGAAATTACACTGCTCCTCTGCCCCAGATAAGCTTGTCACCAGTGAATTCTTCCATCCCCCTTTTTTGGCTTCCCATATTAATGCCCTCCATCATAATAAGGATTCCTACCTACTGCCAAAACTCAATTTACACTATTTACTTTAATGACCTCATTCGTCATCCGAGCGTGTGTGTCTGCCTCTGGGACCACAGCCCCGTCAGTCTGCCAGAAGGTCTCATTTACAGTTTGCTCTTTCATTATTATTTTTAAAGATTAAATTGCTTTAATTTCAAGGCAAACAGTCTGGGAACTCCCATGGCCCAGAGGATACCAACATACATTCCAACATTTGATCAATATATCTTAGGGTTACATCCAGCTCAGTCCCAAATGGCTCTTCCCCTCCATGCACCATCCATCCGTTTCCACCACTTTTCACTTTGTTATTCCTTTTCATCTCTGCAGAAGACACACACTGCCATAATATTTCAACTCGTGGGAGGAATTTTAACTTTTTTCTTGGGGTGAGGGAGGGGAGGAGAAGAGTGTGATAATTTCCTTCCCCCATGCATCAGTTCATTTGTCCATTCTAAACCATATTTTTTTCTGTCTCACAACTTGACTACTCCAGAGAGGTATATTCCTTCCTATTAGATTATATTTCTCTCTTATGGTGTGTCTCCAATCCTGACATGCTCGGTAAAATTCGATGTTAATTAAATAGGAGGGCAAAGCATAATACTTCATGTTTCATTATGCCACATGTTTTGCAGAACCAGCATTACACAAAGAAATCTCAAAAAATACGGCATCAAACCCAAAACAACACAACAATCTGCTGTTCCAGGCATGGGAGGGAGGAAGTGGGTATTGGGGAAATTACTTGTGTCCCAGCAGTGTCTCAAAAGCCCATTACTCAACTTGTTTGCAATGTCTTTAAAAAAAAAAAAAAGAGATATTAGAACCCATTTCTGGCTCGTGAGTACCCGCTGCATCCATGTGCTGCCTCCCAGCACACCCTCCAACTGGCTGACTGGGGCAGAATCTCTTCCCAGTACACCTGCAGTGACCAGTTTATACAGAAATATTCGTGAGGCAGATCAGACACTTGCTAAACATTGTTTGTAAATCCCAGTAAAAAGCTTCACCAAAGAACCAAGAACAAAGGGATTAACTCAGAAAGAGAAGCTGGATAAACACCAAACTTAGAATCACATCTTACTAGTCCCTTCAATATTTAGAAATGCTTCTCCCAGGCTAACAGCAACCTCTTTTAACCACCAAAAAAAAAAAAAAAGAGAGAGCAACAACATTTCCCTCATAACAAAGCTTAAGAGCACAAAGTTATTTCAAAGTTCCTGAGCACCCGTCTCATTTTCTTCAGCTCATGCAACTACAAGATGATTTGTTTTGTGTTTTCCTTCCATTGCAAACATTTGTCCCAAGTCCCAATAAACATCAGCAAAAACCTTTGCATTTCCCAATAGCGAGGCCCAATACGCTGATACATTTCTTCAGAAGTCTTTCCAGTGAATAAATCGGTCCCAAACTAATAGTACTTGTTATTTACACAGAGGCATCCTTCCTTGAGACATCTTCAAAATAAACTTCAGCAGGAGCATAAGGAATATCTTTTCCACATATATTTGACTCTGCTATAAACATAGCCTTTGCCTACAGAAAAACACGCTTCAGATTTCCCATCAATATTTATATATATAAAGATAAACCCAAATTGTTCTAGATAATACGTGATGGTAACTTGGCCATAAAACAATTTTTCAGGTTCTGAACGATGTACAAAAGCATATAAATATTACTTACTGTCAGGTGATCAAGTCTCTGGGATGTGGGGAGAAGATGGAGGATATCACAGCCCAGTCTTCCCTGGATGATCACACGCAGACAGGAGTAGCAGCCAGCCTGAGGAAAAACAAAGAGGAATTGACAACATTAGACCAGCAAAACCATTACCTTGTCCTAAAATAATTCGCAGAAGCAATAAATAATACAGAAGAAAACAATACAGGAGCAATCCAGCATCATCTAGTAGTGCCAAAAAGATGCAGACATCTTAGAGACTGTGCACTAGAACTTTTAGACTCAGGATTTATTTCTTCCCCTGCTCTGCATCCTTTTTTACTTAATTATGGAGGATTTGTGTCATTAGCACACTGCTCGCTGCAGCACAGAGCTGCTGGTGCCCGTGTAGCCAACTCCAACCCAAGGCTGAAATGGACTCTTTACTATTGCTGTGGTTGCTGCTTTCCAAAGAAATGTGGAGGGAATTTTAATAAAAATAGCAAATTGGAAAACCCACAGAATTTGCCTGTGTAGCAGGGAAGAATTCCCATTGTTCCCATTTTACAGGTAGGGACACTGAGGCACAGACACTGAAACGATTCCAGCAAAGCTCTAAAACAAGAGATGGAGAGCTTGAAAACTGTGATTTACCAGGAAATCCCATCTCACCCAACCCTGAGTCTTCCTAAACCCAAGATAGAAATTCTGCCTAAGGAGGTATGTGCCTGTAAGGAGCGTCATATTTAACAAACCAGACTTTTCTGGTTCTCCCCATCAGAAGAGCTTCTGATCCATTTAACAAGGGGAAAAAGGCTTTTTCCAACAGTCATGAACCTTTCACGCTTGGCATATTCTGACACCTGCTCTAACCATACAGAGGAGTATTTGTAGGCACAGCAGGTAAACGAGCTGTGGACAGGGAACACAACTAATTTAATAGCATGAATTATTTACACATACATTCAGGAAAGCCATCTTGCTACACAGCAGTCCCAGCAGCGGGGATTATTAATTTATAACTCAACTACAGCTACATTAAACACAACGAGGCTCCCATAAAAAAACCCGAAATGTGGAGAGACAGAAAATCTTGCCCAGCCCCTCCAGAAGGTCCACCAGGGCTCCCTGACAAAGCCTCAGCCACTAACCAAAAATCAATCACGTCTCTTGGGCAATGAATCAACATCCACCAGCTCCCAGTTTGCATCCAGACATGCTTTGTCTGCTGTACCCACACAAAACGACGTGTCCTAAACTGGGATTCGTCTTTCAGCTTCCAAAATAGCATCAAATTCCTCCCTTTCAGAACAGTGATGCCAACGCTCCTTCCTCCCTCAGGGAGAAACACCTTTGAAAAGATAACGGAGAGCATCCCCCACTCCTGCAATGTCCCTCCTGGGCCACCACTGAGCAGAGATCCCAATCAAAAGTGCAGGGAAAAAGGGAAAATAGGAGAAGCATTTGGAGCAGGATGTTAGGAATAGCAAGATCTGATGAGAAGGTGCAAAATGTACGAGGGAAAGGAGGGAACTGGAAGTACCTGAGCAGAGTCCAGGAGAAGGAAAAGGGTCACAATTACAGTGGGAACCTACAGAGAGTCTGGGCAGAGATTGTGGCTGGAGGGATTGAGGCAAGTGGATCTGGGGAGACAGATGGGTCTATTTCCCTCCAGAAAAATAAATGTAGATCATAGAATCATAGAATTACACAGGTTGGAAGGGACCTTTCAGATCATCAACCCCAACCATCAACCCAGCACTGACAAAAACCATCACTAAGCCATGTCCCTCAGCATCACATCTACCTGTCTTTTAAATACCTACAGGGGTGGTGGCTCAACCACTTCCCTGGGCAGCCTGTTCCAATGCTTGACAACCCTTCCAGTGTAAAAAATTTTCCTAATAAAGATGATAAATTTGTCGGGAGAAACCCGGTCAGCAATGAGAAGTCTGAAGAGTGGAAATAGATAAAAAGCCAGAGTCAAGACTGAGCATGAGCTCCATGCTCATAGCACCACTCTCTAACCACAGCCTTTTAAAGTTGGGGGTTTACAGGACAGAAACCCACATTGTGCTGTGCAATCCCAAGACATACCCTTAGAGAGCCTGCCCCTTGGTGTAAACCCCTGGTGAGATGCTTTATTCTTAAATCCTGCCTTAAATCATCTGCATGGAAATAGAAGCCACCACTCTACGAGCATCCCCAGCAAACTATTTATCCTGACAGTGATGCTAACAGCTGCTCTGCTGCATCCTCACGTGCTTTTTCACCCAATTGAGGGCTGAAACAGCAAATTAATCTTCATACAGTAGGAACTTGGTTCCCGTTAACGACTAGAAACCCTCCGTAAGGCACTGTGATCAACAAGAAATAATTTCATAAAGCACAACCCTGTGGTGGAGCCGACTCCACCCTTAACTCTTCACCAAAGATCACAGGGCAGAGAAGGGCAGGGGGAATTGCCTGTTCTCAGTGAGTTTGAGTGTTGCAGTTTTCAGGAGGGGTGTTTGTTGCTTCCTGAACAACCATAAACAATCTCAGCACTGGGGCCAGCAGAAAAGACACCCAAAGGTCCTTCAGCCCTTTAGGGAAGCAAGGGGAAAGCCCATGTTTGACCCCATAAAGCAGCTCTTCCTGTCTCACCCAGGTGTATTTCTGGTGCTTTCAAGAAGCCCCTGTTTGACCTACTTAAAAATCACTTTGTGGTACAGCATAAATCACCAGCCAGTGATACCTCGTGGGTCAATCGTCCCAAATCTCAAGCCTCCTTCTCAAGCATCTCCATACCCCAGCACCCTCCCTGTCAGAAAGGGAGGTGGGGAACCTCTCTACTCCTTGTCCTGAATTATGGCCATCGTGTTTTAATGGCATGCAAGCTATTAACAAAGAGCATTCAGTGTCACTGTTGGGATTTCCACAGTGGTGATATCTGATGTTACCATCCTACCCCTGCTCAGGCTACGTGGAAGGCTGTGCCTACGGACCAGGAGAGTTAAATGGCAGTCACAGAGCCTCAATAAATAGATAAAAATTAAGAAAGAAAAAAAAAAACCAAAACAACAAAAAACAACCCACCAAACAACAACAAAGAAACTACCTATTAACTACAAAAACATGAAAAGCAGAAAGGTTAATGATCCCAGCAGGGTGGAAATTCTCCCATATCAGGGACTTCAAGCACTATGAAAGGAAGCTTCACTCTGGATTTGGAAGGGAAAAGAAGAAGTGACTGCTCTGAGTGTCTGGAGAAGGACAAGGGACAGATGCAAACAGGAGACAAAGCCTTTGAAAGGCACTGCCCTTTCGGTACCAAAAATAAACCATCAAAACCCCCACTAGTCACTTTATTGCCAGTTATGCCAAGACATGGCACCTCTGCCACCCAGTATTTTTCACTAAAAATGCTGCAGTTTCCAGCAGACAGAAATGATGCTCACCCAAGCAGGGATTTTGCAAGCCCAGTAGCTCTGTGCCTTGACTCCCCCCACAAGACCAGTCACGGAGGGTCCCCAGGCTGAGCATGTCCCACACAGGTGTGAGGGAGACCTTAATAGCTCTTGGGACACTTCTTCCTGCAGCACCTGAACAGCCTAAAAGTAATGAGCTCGTTTTTGTGCTATCACAGTAACAGTCAGCAGCTGAGGAAGAGGTCAGAGCTTCACAGAGGGGATAAGGGACTCACAGAAAGTTCTCAGCCTCAAAGCAATTTCTTCTGCAGGCCGGTTTTGAAACCTTAATTGCATTTTGTGTCTGTGCTTCAGTGTCTCCTGGCCACGCAATTGAAATATTTTGAAACATAAAATCACTAAACATTAGCTAGAGGTTGTATTATTGCTACATGCTGTGACCGATGCATCCTCTAAAGATACACAGTCTATTAAAGGAGTGGAAGGGGCAAAAAAGGGGCTTTTGGTCCAGCAAGAACCACAGCCATGGAGAAGTTGTAGACTCTTATGTATTTCCATGCAAGGAACAGGGATTACTCAGCAAAGCAAAAAGCACCCATTAACAAAGACATGAGATGCATTTGCCTGGTGCTAACACAAACATCACCAGGTACCACCACCAGGCTCTGAAGCACAGGAAGCAATTTAAAGCAGCCCCCCCTTTGTGCATAACCTCCTGGTGACCTACAGCCACAAATCCCACCTCAAGGAGGGCACCATCACTGGGTACCCCAAGGAGAAACTAATTATTTCTCCTTTGAGGCATCAGACCTGAGAAAGCTCAGGTTTAAGACCTCAGAAAGAAGCCACCCTTCCTTCTGCATACCAAAACAAAGGCAGCACACTAACTCCTTCCACATTTCCTTACCTCCTTTATCCTCCAGGGCTGCTGTTCTTTCTCCCCAGGGAAGTGAGGCAGAAGGCAGGACCACACTCTCCCTCACAACACGCAGGAGGAGCCCAGAAGCACACCATGTGGACTTCATCACCACACAGCTCCAGCAAAACCAACCTCAACCCATAATTTTCATCACAGAAAAGTACAACAAAAATAACTCAACTACCTCCAGACCTTCCCCTCCAACCTCTGCTCCCCCAGCAGCAATCAACAGCTGCTCCTGACTCCTCAGGAAGGGTAAGAAGGTCCACCTGGGAACACACCGCTCTTACTTGTCTCTTACTGGTCAGGCTGTGGTGCTGGGGGGGTTTGAGCTCAAATCCACCAAAAATAACTTGGTGGGGGTTGAGGACTTAGGGAAATACCAACTTCGTTCCCAGCACCTCACCAATGAGTGAGCTTTTATGTTTCCCGTTTGTCCTCAAAGAAATGTGTTGACAACTCATGTATTCTCTCTTTTTCTCCTATTTTGCCCCTTTTTCAGGATGCCAGGGGAGAAAACAAGCATATTTTACTTTCCAATTCTTCTTCAAGAATGTAATGAAAACTTGGAAATTATTTTTTCATGAAAAAGTCCACTTAGGAATAAGGCAATTCTCTTCTTCTTTCGGGAAGACATGGTTCCATTAAAAAAGAATAAAAAGGTAAAATTGTACTTTCAAATGAGAAGCTGGAGTCTCTTAATTTATTGAGTAGCAACCTCAGCCACACAAACTTACTTTTTTTGTTATTCTCCACGGTGCCCACACTTGCAGCAGGCAACATTCCTGACGGTGCTTTTGAGTTACCAGCAGTACCTCACTTAGGAAAAGAATAAAAAAATCTGCCTGGCACGTAATGTGCATTCCTGATTTACCACCAGGTAAATTTTCACAACTTAAGCCCAGGTCAAAACTCAGCTCTGTCTTTCTGACTTATTCAGCAAAGGATGCTGAGCGGGGGTCCTGCCCGTGTCGGAGCAGAATTTGGCCAGGGGGTGGGATTTCTCATGGGAGCTCTGCAGAAGGGAGTCGTTATGGGGCCAAGCTTTTTGTCTGGACAGATGCTGGGAGACGGGGAGTGAACCATCCCCGTCACATCACTCACAGAATTCCTGTGACAAGCTGGTGCCATTCCTGCTCGGTCACGTTGGCTGCTGGCTCCCCCAGGCTCCGGGGGTTTGAGAGCAGCAGATTTTTTTACTGTACCCACTGGCCTCGGGAACAAATGGCTGTATTTCTGGGAAAGAAAGGAGGATGGGAAGGGTCAGGTTAAACATTGGGAAGTTGCTGATGCATCAGTTCATGCCACAATGGGTGACACATCCAGGGGGGGCTGCCCCTGCTTGTCTCCAGCCATGAAATGGGTAAGACTGGATCCCTAAATCAGCATCTCCGTGTGAGTCCTTGCCATGATAGCCACAGAGGTGGCCCGTGGTTGGCAACACAAGGGAGGTAAAGCTGAATATTAATAAGCAGGACTTGGAAACAGTCTCTATCTGCAATCTACAGCTCTAGTTCATTACTTCTTTAGCTTCAATTAAAGTCTGTCCTTAATGGGGTTGGGCACACGGCCACTTTAGCAGAGTTCTGTCACCAGCACTGTATTTATAACCGTGATATCAAGTGCTCCACCCAAGACTGAAAGCCCTTTCTATTTTGAGCCATGCCAGAAGAGAAGGGCAGAGTCCCTGCCCCAAAGAATTTACCATTTAAACAGGCTGCAAGAGAGGGAGAAGGGGACTTCGTGGAGCACCAGTGTGGGTCTCCTCATCAAACGCATGTTTGCTCCCTCAATTGCTGACCAAAAAGAAAAAATAAATTCCATAAATTTGCAAGCCCAGAACATCGTTCAGAGCCATGTCCCTAAAGCACAGAAGTCAGGGGCTTCTGTAAGCTTTTAATCAGCTTTTTTCTTTCCCCCTTTTGGTGTGTCAGTCCAGAGCTGACAGCGCGACAGTCCTTGCAACGTGCTGCTCTGTCAGCGACAGAACTGCTGACCTCCCTCTCTACTGATTGAAGTTCTCCCAGCACCTCATTACCAGCTCTCCCAGTTGTCTGTCCCACATCAAAGGGGTTTCCTGAGGCTTTGACAACAATCTTGCTGCTTCCAAGGGAAAGCTGTTGCAAGCGTTTTTTTGGTATGAAGTGATTTACAGGAGTTGAAAGAAGATTTACCCATAGATGGAAGAGGCTCCAATTTTGCACCCTGCCATGTAGGGTGGAAGATGATCCCTGCAGTCAATGGGGAAGAGAAGGCCTGGAGAAGTCAACACTTTCACCCTGAAGAACTGTCTCTCAGGAGATACTCCATCAGGATGGTGATGCAGACATGGGCTCTGTGGACACCTCAGTGGTGAGAGTAAATGTGGGAGCCCTAATTCTGCTTGCAAAGATGGCAACGCTGATACTGGTGTGAACCTATATCCATTCATGCTTTGGTGTGGGCTGATCATGTTTTCCCATCTCAAGTACCTCAATCAGACAACTATTGGTCCAGGATCTTGAGTGAGATGGAAGTTGAGGCTGCTGCACCTCCTCAGAGCCTGGGCTTTCTGGAAATGCCCTCCTCAGCCTCACACACAGACGTGGCAATCCCTCCTTCGATGGCAGGACAATCACAGCAGCTGGAGGTGGGGAGAGCTGAGTGTCCAGACCCAAACCAGACTTCAGGGTGTTTGCAAAATAGCACCATGTCGGATTTTCATCATTGCTATTCATCTTCGAGCACAAATTCTCAAGGAACGAAGCGAGCCCTGATTTCCCAGCACTGAAAATGCCCAGAGGCATCACATCCAGAGAGATTTCCCTCACTGGAAGATATTTTGCCTCTAACGTGCCCCTCGTAACAGTCGTTGTGGTGCAGGGAGAAGAACGTGCACAAGCACGTGTGCGCGGTGGAGCCTGTGTGCGTGCACAAGCCCACCTGAGCACATCCGTAGCCCAAATAGCCATGGCAAGGGGAAACTGTGCCCTTCACACCCTGCATTAATGGCCATTCCACACAGCGTGTTGCTCTGCAAAACCCAGGAGGGCTGCACACTGCCTCTGTCTAACTCCCAGGGAGCGGTGTTTCAGGCAGATGTTCAAGGCAGATAATTAAAGATGGTCTCCAAATCCATAAATCAAAGAGGGAAGGACCTTGAAAAAGGGGGACAAAGGGAAGAAAAAAGGACTTTAAAATATCTCCTGTGCTGTACAATACTCAGATAGGTTCTTCCCAGGCACAATTGTGTTTCAGAAACAGCCTGCTGAGACTCTGCAAGAATCCAGGTGGAGGGAGGCATTTAATGTCTAGGTGTTTGTGTGGCTTTGAGTGCTCTGCTGTGAAATCGAAGCCCTTCTCTCCTGCCTGGGCTGCCAGGGAGAAAGCAGATGATGGTAGTTCCCCAAGGAGAAGCTGTCGAGCTGAGGGGACGTGACTGACTGTGAAAAAATACCAAGGGAGAGCAGCAGGGAGATTTTCCTCCACAGTCCGGATGCACAAGGAGAAAGCTCAACCAATAACAGAGCTCCATTAATGCCTCCCCCCCCCGAGCATTGACATTTTAGCAGCATCAGTAAAGTCACAGAGTAGTGACAGAGGGAGATATCCCATTTCACAGCAAAGGAGAAACCGAGGCATGAGAGGGTAAAGGCCCATATATATGAAAATATTTCCTAACAAACATCACAAGTGGACACACGTCTGCTATGGAGCAGTATGGTGTGAGGGAACTGGGCAGGCTGGAGAGGTGGGCACATGGCAACCTCGTGAGGTTCAACCAGGCCAAGTGCAAGGTCCTTCACCTGGGTCATGGCAATCCCAGCCACAAATCCAGGTTGGGTGGAGAATGGGTGGAGAACAGCCCCAAGGAGAAGGACTTGGGGGTGTTGGTGGTTGAGCAGCTCAACATGATGCAGCAATGAGTGCTTGCAGCCCACAAAGTCCTCTCCATCCTCCGCTGCATCCCCAGCAGTGACACTGTCCTTTCTAATGGTTAATCTCTTTTAACCCAGAGGCTTCTGCCATTGCAGCCTATGACCCACCAGAATGACACCTGAGAGCATCCAAAGTCCTAGAAGTCAGATGCTTGGTGATGCCTGGAGATGGGATGAGGTGGCTCAGAAGCAGGATGCCCGTTCTGCACTCTTAGTAGCACTGTTTAATTGAAGACTGGGATTTTCAGCATCTTTGTGTCTCAGCTTCCCCATTTATGAGAACCACACGACTGCATCCAACTGCTGGCTCAAAGATGACAGAGAAGGGAAATTCAAACATAAGTACCGTTTGCAAACTAGCATGTGTTTCTTTTCTGGGTAGACACCCAGACAAAGCTTCATAATTCTGCTTTAGGCTAAAATCAGCTCTCTTTTTAGTGGTTTCACTGAGCGACATTTGCCCCATGACATGTAAAGTACAGAGGGGTAGCAGAGGCTGGAGGTCCGAGAATGAGGATGAATGAGGAGAAGGCACCAAGTTCTGAGCAGCTGCAGGTTAGATGAGGCTGTTTTAAAAAGAAAAGCTCCTGTCAGGCAGGATGGTGTGTGGGCCTTTTTTTGGGGACAGATTCCGTGGAGTCTAGCTGGAACTAAAGTCGAATTCTTAATGAAACAGAAGTGCAGTGCTCTAAATTTAGAGGCACTATTAATGCTTTTAAAAGCGCGTGCATCTGTGGCCACGGAATGTCTGAAATTTCATTCACAGTGTTTGCTCCCACCAGGCCAAAACTGAAGGCAGGAGCAAAAATCCCATGATTTTTCAACAAACCCAGTGCTCGGCTCAGTTCTCCTGTCCCTCTCCACCTTTGGTTGCCCATTGGGTAGAAGGTTACTATGTCTATGAGACAGCCTGTAGTTGTGGATATTAGTAATTCTCTTTTATGCTTTAGCCCTTCTTCAGCAAAGAAGAAAGGTCAGGGCTTGCACAGGAGCTGGCTGAGCCAGGCAGCAAAATAAAGAGCAGCCCAAGTAGCTGAAATCCAAAGGAGATATACCTGTCTTTTCCATATCAGATCTGTTAGCCTGATACTCTGTTGTTTGTGTTGCAAAACAGGCTCCTCTGTTGCACTCCAGCTGCATTTACATCAGATGTGCCATCTATCAAATTATAAGACAAGAAAGGGACTTGTGACTTGTCTGGTAAATGGTTTTCTGCTCGTAACACGCCGATCTCTGTGGGATGGGGATGGATGAGATCTGTGGATTGCAGGCAGCGCTGAGCTCTGACGGTTATACATGAGGGATCTTCCTATCAAACCCACACTGAAATTTATTGTTTAGTCTGAAGAAACCACCACTTGATTTATAAATATTTCACCTGAGAAGAACGTTCACTCTAAAACCAAACACACACACACACATGTGCTTTCCAGTGCCAAAGGATGAGCAAAGAGGATCATCCAAATGGATGGTAGGATTCAAGAGCTGCAGCTCCTCCACAAGAAATCCCACCACAATCAAACAACAATAAAGCTTATGCTTTTTTTTTTTGTGTGTGTGGCATCATTACGACCTGATAATCCCTCATTTATTCTCTGTTACAATTTAGCATGTTATGTGATGAGCTGGGGTCAAAAACTGGTATTGGTTGTTCTGTATCACATCAAGAGAGATGCATTTCTTTCCATGTTAAAGAATAAGCTACAAACTCACCTGTCCTGCCAAATCCTCACAGAATCACCTAGGTTGGAAGGGACCTTTAAGATCATTTAGTCCAACCTTAAAAAAAACCAACCAAACAAACAAAAAACCCCACCAACCAACACTAAACACATTCCTGAGCACCATGTCAACTCATCTTTTGAATATCTCCAGGGATGGTGCCTCAACCGCTTCTCCTTCCCCATAAGGTCAAGAAACTGAGACCGATGCACTAATGAAACAAATCCCCAACTCCCCTCCACCACTGCTGGGTTTGTCTGTTGGAGACACCTCTTTCCACCAACAGCCTCTGTCTATTTTTACCCATCAAATGCTTTCACATCTCGGCTTCCATGTGCGTGCCCACTTCACGCGTTGTTCACACCTAGTTTACTCTTCACACCTCCCAAGGGCCCTGCAGATAGGGGTGCAAGGATGCCTCCTCTGATAGCCAGGGGCCCCGATAGGGAGGGGGAAAACAAATAGGAACCAGGGTTGCTGTCAGCACTTAGGGTTACAGAGGGGGGACAGGAGAAGAAAGGGGCAGGGGATGTGTCTTCACTCCCTCACAAGGGCTGCCAGTTCCTCTCTTCTCTTTTTGTAAACAGTTTGGAGTTACAGCCATATAAGAACGTCCTCTAATTAAGGGCCTGCACCTTTTGGGTTTGATGATCAGAGGGCTGGAGTATATCTTCTATGAGGACAGGTTGAGACAGTTGGGGTGTTTCAGCCTGCAGAAGAGAAGGCTCCAGGGAGAACTTAGAGCCCCTTCCAATCCCTCAAGGGGCTTCAGGAAAGCTGGGGAGGGACTCTGGATCAGGGAGGGGAGCCCTAGGAGGAGTGAGAAGGGCACTGAAAGAGGGGAGATGGAGCTGAGATGTGGGGAAGAACTTCTTGGCTGTGAGGGTGGTGGGAACCTGGCCCAGGTTGCCCAGA
>BJBW01011642.1:3881-55007 GCA_004320125.1 Scolopax mira
TTGGGATGGGTCAATGGGGGAGATGTCACACGATGGTACAGAGGGTGTGCTGCATTTGGAGGTGCTGTAAATATATGTGTAAATCTGCATTTTGGGGGAAAGCTCACGCAGACGATGAACCAGTTCTTCTGTGAAGCAGCAGCACCTTCTTATTTTTGGGATTTGAACAGAGCAGAGGGAGCTTCGTGTCTAAGGAAGCCTTTTTAGGTGTGTAATTACAGTTGGATAATAAATAGAGCTGCAATTCCGCTGAGGTGATGGCATCTGCTTACAGGAAACCCGTGGTATCTTTCAGGAGAGGGTTTTTTTGTGGTGTCTAAGGATGAGAATGAAGCCGGACCGGTCTCTCCGTTGAAATCAAGGCAGGGATTTTTCAGCAGGACCTCACTAAAGTCATTCAGGGACTTGGGAAACCGCACCTTATGTTCCAAAACCTGTTTCTGGCATCAGCCGTAATTCTGATCTTCTCTTTTCCCCTCATAATTGAAATTTTAAGATGGAGAGGAATAATGAGCCTAATTTCTAGGGAAGCAGAAACCATCTGCTTTAGGACTTTTTTTCCCCCCCCCTTTTTAGAAAAATGTGTATCATCAACCAGGTTAAATGATGCAGCTTGACTTCCTCGCTGGAAACAGACTGGAAACCCCTCCAACAGCAACCCCTGAGCAGCAGGACCTTGTGTCAGCCCAGAGGAATGGTCTGCCCACCCAGACAACGCTGGGGCTGAGGTCCCTGAGACAACGGGGTCTGTGATGGGGGCAGCGAAGCGTCTGCTCGCCCTGCTCCCGGGCAACACCGAGCAAGGACCTGGGCTCCCACTCACCGTCCTCTTCTTGCCCAAAATATTAAAAACTGAGACTTCCCCCTGGGGAAGGGGGTTTCAATCGGCAAAAACTCTTCTCCACAGACAGCCCGGCCTCGGTGCTGAATGAAGAAAATCAAACTTTACTAAAATAATAAGCTCTGCAGAGAAATGCACTCAAAACCCACCTCTTACCAAGTAGGTCACCTGTCGAGACTCTCAGATACTGGAGAAGACAGTTGTGCCACAAGGAAACCTTCACACCCTCGCAAACCAACCTGCACACAAATCAGTGCTTTTTAATGAAAGCTGAGGTTTGAACCCAGCTTTCCTGAGAAATTCAGGGGGAGGCTTTCAGAGGATTTTATTTTTTTTTTGTTTCCCCCCCCCTGGGCATTTTACTGAGTTGGTTCCCCCTCAGCTGCCAGGGGCTCTTCATGGCAAAGGCTGAGACCGGGCTCAGGGGCCGAGTCCCAGCGGTGGCCATTTCCAGCCCACGCTTGTCTCCTTCCCTGAGAGAACACCCTCCCCCCGGAGCCGGGATCTGTAACTCCCTGAGGATTGAGCCTGGGAGGTGCTGAGGATCCACCAGAGACAGACATGGCCTGAGGAACCTTTCACAGTCCCCTTCCTCTCTCAGTGACCTCCTCAGTGCTGCGGTGGAGGAGGTGAGACAGGTCCTGGGGTGTCTGTTCCAGCTGGTTTTAACCAATAAGTCCATAGATGTAATTTATTTTAAATATTAAACTACCACTTTGGTGTGAGGAGGGGTTTCAAACTGAACTGTCTGCTTTTACCAAAACGTTAATTGCACTAGAGGACAATTAATACAGCTCCAAACAAACATTTGCCTTCAAATACTGATTTAATGCAGGACACAAAATAATCCCACCGAAGCTGTAAAAATATAAATTCCAGATTTTCCTGCCAACCACAAGGAGCATTTCACAGTTTAAAAATCTACTTTTTGTTTCTGTTAATTGTTGTAGGGAGGTAAACTAGAGGTGGCTACGAAGAGCAACCTCTTCCGCAGGGTAACTGGTCTTAAACTGGGGTAGAGGATCTTCGATACCAGACAGGAGATAACCAAGAAACACAGAAGTAAAGAAAATCCAAGTAATTCCTTAGCAACGCTGGAAAGTGCCCCTGGAGAAAAAAAAAATAAAATAATAAAGAGCTTTTAAGCTGGGAAGAGTTGGGACGTGCCGCGACAACAGGCCAGAGAAATATCACCTGCTGAGAAAGAACAGGAGCAGCAGGAAGGAGGAGTTAATAATTAGGAGTTTATCACTTAGAATTCACCTGGGCCTAAAAGCTGAACTCTTTCTCGTACTTGTTTACAGCAGTTATTTATTCAAAGTAGTTTAAAAAAAAGGAGATGATTTAGGCCTGTAACAATTCTGCTAAATCCAAACATAACTCACTCTGGGACAAGGTCCGTTAGTGCAATTCCATCATTTTCAATGGTCACAAGGCAATGCCTGTCCCATCAACCTCGTGTTTTTGGAAGAGATTAGTGTGACACAGGAGCTGGTGACAGCTTGTGTGTATTTAGTTTGGTTTGGTTTCCAGCTCCAGAATCCCCACAGGAAAAGCAGGACCTCACGTAAGCAAAGGATTAGCTCAGCAGCTGGCCGGACACACGGCCTTTGGTGGTCCTGGGGCTGCTGTGCCAGAGGCTCCCAGCAAAGGCTGCCAAAGAACCCTGCTGATGGCCTCGGGTCTTTTATACAGATGAAAGGAGAATTTCTACCTTTATTTTTTTTCTGAAGGAAGGCTGAACCAGAACTCCCAATCCCACACTGTAATTTATCTATAATAATTAAAAAAAGTCTGGGTAGAAACCTTCCAGTCTTCAGAAGACCTGGCATCAAGCTAAATGCTGAGACTCAACAGCAGATGAGGATGGGATGAGCTGCAGGAAGGCTCAGCACCGACGGCGTTTCTCCTCCCGTCCAAAGAAGACTTTGCTGAGAGGGACAGTTAAATCTCTGCTGGCAGAGAGCAGGGGGTGCCCAGTCACAGCAGCTGCCCATCTTTATCCACAGCAGCTGCCCATCTTTATCCTGGCAGAGCATTGGCCGTGGCACCTCCCGCCAGGAGAACATCCCTGAGAGCAGAACTCAGCGCTACTGGAACGGCTTTTAGGAGCGAGTCTCCTCCTCTCCCTTCAGAGGCAAAGCCTGACCCGAGGGGACCTCTGAGAGGCACAGACAGACACACCGACTGCATCTCACCCAGTTAGACTGAAAAAGGGTGTGTGATGGCTCTGCAAATGCACCTGACTTTCCTGGGACAGGACAGAGACAAGGACCATGCTTGGACAAAAATCCACGTCTCTACTGTCGTGCTTGGACAAAAAACCCCCAACTGCTGGTGCTGACAATCCACAGCGTGCTACGAGGAAGAGGGAAAAGAAAGAAGCAAGTATTTAACAGGGACACATGGTTCTACTTTTTTAATTCCAAAGGCTGCCCAGAACAAAGACTCTCAGAGAAAAAAAAAAATAAAAAAATCAAAATCAACCCCTAAAAAAGCCCTTCTTGCTCCTCTCTCACCCGGAAAAGGCTGTTGCAGCTTTTGAGCCTCCAGAAGGCCCTTCCCTACTCTATTCCCCCTGCTGAAGGGAAGGCAGGAAACTGAAGGAAATTGCACAACTGCTCTCCTAGGAAAAAAAAAAAAGTCACCAGCACTCACTAATTCTTCTGTGAAATGCCAGCCAGGAGCACCCACTGTTAGCAAAGAACTCCAGCTGTGAGCCCCCAGCTGGAACTCTTGGCTTTTAGTGTACAGCAGACACAGGTAACGCCTCGTTTCCCTGGGAAGAAGATAAAGCTGTTCTCCCCCAACAGAAACACAGAGACAACACAGACCCAAAATCATCTGTGCAGCCCGAGTCAGGTTTTCTCTGTGCCTTTCAGGAGTAGGTACAACGTGCATCACATTTTGGGAGTGTGGCTCCCTCCGGTGCCGGGGCAGCGAGGCCGAGAGGCGATTCCATCGTGGCACCAAGCAAGGGGAAGGTTTGCTCTTGCCACGTAGCAATGCGCTGCGAGGGGATAACACAAGAGCCTTTTATTTTTAATTTATCAGAGGCAAGACAGGGCCGAGCAGCGCTGTGCTCTCCCTGGGGTCCAGGATGGGAAACTCTCCTGGCTGCTGACAGACCAGAGCCCTCCAGAGTCAGAGATGGTGAACCTACGCCCAAGAGGGATTTTCATGCTTGTTTCCCTCCCCACACGCTTAAGACAAAGCAAAAATCAGTTTTTTTCACATTAAATACTAAAACATCTGCACCTAAATGCGACGCCTTCGAGTCACTGCCAAGTGACTGGAATGTATCTGACAGTTTATACCTGGAATTATTCTTTGGCTCTTTTTCAGTTATATCCAGAAAACACCCCACACCCCCGTTCTGTTCCTATACCATCCCTGGCTGAAATCCTAAAAAGAACACGATGATTCCTCCGACACTGGAGAAAAAGGAGGGTCTTAGTCTTCTACTGAGGATAGATTTCTGAGTAGAGCAGTCCTTCTGCTGAAATAGCATCCCCAAGTCCCACGGTCCGGACGGGCTCTTTACACACCAAAACAGGAGTGAAATGGAACGAGATGCCTTCTCTGTGCCAGCGCACCACCGGCTCGTCGGGGTCAAAAGAGATTTTGGAAGGTGCCTCTACCCGGGAGGTCACAAACTCCAGAGGAGCTTTAAGGAAGACTTTGTCAGTATGGATGGTTTCGGTGGCGCAGGCCTGAGTCCCTGCTGCTCTGGCCCCGGCAGCCACAGCAGCCACCTGGTTGCCCCAGTAGCCATCCACCGTGACCAGGATGTGATAGGCCAGGGTGTGGAAGTGGATGCGCGTGAGGTCGGAGGCCCGCTCCGCCATCTTCCCGTGCTCCCTCAGGATCCAGAAGAGGATGTCGCTGACTACGCCCACGTCGGGAACGCCGCTCCAGGAGGCGAGGGAGGCGTGGGGCCCCGAGGCAGACTGCGTGAGGAAGAGCAGCTCCTGCTCGTTCAGCCCAATGGAGTTCACCAGGGGAAAGACCTGCTAACAGAGACACAGGGCAGCAGTGGGTGCCTCGGGGACGGAATCAGACCTCGCTCAGGGTAGTGGTTTTACCCTCGGCAGCAGGGAGCACCCAGGTCCCCGGAGAGATGCAGACAGAAGCCACAAGTTTCCCCAATTCAACAGCTTTGCGAGAATTATTCAGCCAAGAAGACATTTCGCACCAAAGGTACGTGCTCTTTTTGTGCCATTAATGTTCTAGACACACACTTTGAGGTTAAAGAATAACAAAACATCCAATCTACAGGAAACACTCATAACACCAAGATTAGAGCTGTGTCAAGCTAAACAAGGAACCATCAGGATCTGCAGGAAAGAAATTCTGCAGGGAAACAGGGAGGGTTTTTTTTTTTTTTTAATTGTAAATTCAGCTCAAATTCAAATCCTGTTTCTTTCTAGAAATTGCAAGCAAATCTAAACCAGTGAAAGTTACTTCTGTCTGTGGAGTTGAGCGTATTCTCCTGGGTCACCTCCCCCCAGCTGTATTCACCACAGTATTTTTACTGAATATTGTTGGTGAATAAACTCAGATCTACACAAAATCCTTACTCCTTGTTGAAAATGGTCTGATGATCAACCCAGAGCATTACAGATTCCTCCTAAATGCCACTTCCCAGAGAGACCTATCCGAATTGAATACTCTCTCTGAGCTAAAGCAAACAAATCTGTCCTCTGCAAAGCCACAAGCCATTACAGTTCTCCTTCACTGCGCAGAGGAGCCTCTGGTGAGCTCAGCAGAGAAAACAGCAGCTTCCAGAACAAAAAGGCAGATGTTAAACCCATGTTCTCAATTTTATCTCCAAATGGATAGCCCTAATTTTAAGTTTTCTTTTCTATATTCATCTACTGGTCTGTGCGTTGTGCTACTGAAGAAAAGGAAACTGATAAAGAGAGTGTGTCCTTTCATTTTCATTACCTGATGCACAATGTTGCTCATGAAGTCTTGATCGGTCATACTGGCCAGCTCCAGGTGTATGGGAACGTCCGTAGGGATATCGGAGATGGAGGCCACAGCCTACAGGGGTACAGGGAAAGGAAAAAACCACCCTAAAACATACATACAGCAAGAAAAACGAGGAACAAAGGGGTTTTAACTCGGAGATACACATTGTTTAATCTTCTCATCTATGGATTTAAACACAATTCCAAATGAGATCTCTCACAAGCGCCAGAATGTACTGCTAAGGAGAAGAAATAAAAACAACTTGTTTTCAGAATCCCAGAGCAGGAAAACCATATCTAAGCCTAATCTGCACCCAACTTGGCACTTTTCTAATGGACTTATTCAGAAACCTCACAAATCTGAAGCAGCTGTAGAGCAGCTGATCCTAGAACAGAAAAAAAAAAAGGGGGAAAAAGCCCCAAAAACTAGTGCATTGCATGAGGAAGGGCACCTGGCTGTAAGACAGGCACTGGTGTCACCATACTCCAGCCCCCATGTCACCATACTCCAGCCCCCATGTCACCATACTCCAGCCAGACCCTATGTTTTTTTTCCCTGGACAGCCTGCTGTATCCAAGAAACACGAGTGTTACAGGTTTAGACTTTGGCCATTCCTTCAGTTCACATTCTTCTTTTAGCACACAGCACTGAAAAGATCTGTGGGAGATGTGAAGACACAGCCCAATTCCAAGTTCAAGCCTAGGAAACCAGAAGTTGACCATGAAGCATTTGTTGGAAGGGAAATTAAGATGGTGGTTAAGTATCTCACCTCCATAAGGCGTCTCTGCCGCATCTCCTTGCTCTGTCCTTCCATCATATGAAGCCCTGAAAGTACCACCAGGTCTGGCTGAAATTCATCCAAGCTGGACACAAACACTTCCAGCATATTTAAGGCACCATTTGATAGGTCATGGGAGAAGATGAAGCGGTTGGCGTTGGGTGCTCTCACGCGTCCCCACTCTTCACCTGAAGTGAAACAGACAGAAGCACGTTAACGCAGAAGAGAAGCAAATCCAACCACACATCTGGAGACTGTTTTGGGATATCCTGCTGGAATGTGAAGGCACAGTTTCACACTGTCTGTGTCCAATTAACAGCTACTGCCAGCCATAGAAGTAGTCTTGCTCTTTTTCTCTTCATTCACTCCTTATTTAGCTGCTTGTCTGATCAGAGGGAGACTTCAATACTTGTTCCGTTTTGCAAGCTTTGTGATGTTTTAATCACTTGTATTAGTTTAGTGTGCAATTATGTGTCACAACCAGCTCAAGCCAAAGAGTTGGAGTGTGCAGGATGTGCAAAGAGAGGGGAGACCTTCCCCTTCTGGTAACAACCACTCGTCAGCTTGGCTCACCCTGATAAATCTGGTGGCTCTTCCTGTTCCCCACTAGGGAGCTCCCCGAAACGCTCTGCAGAATAGAGTCGCATCAGTGCCCTACGTGGAAATGGTTTTATTTCTGGATAAGATCACCAATGAAATGGACTCTATCTGGGGGACACTGAGCCATGAGAGAACAAGGTAATGACAGCGAGCCTAGAGAGGATATAAATGCCCAGCATGCCAGTGCCTCCTGCCAGTTATGATAACTGGACAGAAAGAAATGCAAGAAAGTAAATAAACACAGGTCTCAATGGGCAGCTTGAACAGAAAACCCTTGAGACACAGGGGGGTTTTGGGGTATCTTCTGTTATAGGCAGAATCTCCACCTTAGAACCAGCCTGTGTACTTCTTCAGCAGGCTCTCCCAGACCGTACACTGGTTATAGTTTGGAGAATATCATCATGATTTGTGGAAAAGCCACTAAAACAGCATCAACAGCCACCAGCACCACCTCTCCTTAAGAAAAGGCTTATGGCAAAGCTCTAGGACAAAGATCCCCAGCTTTGCAGCAGGAGGGCAGTTCTCACTGAGAACAGAAATGCTGAGGAGATACCATCTGCTGATGTATCACCTACATCATGATGCTCCCAGGAGCAAAAACAATTAAGATTTACTTTAAGGGATGAGTGTGATTTTCCAAGTGCAACTGCGTGACACCCCTTGTTTCAGCCAGAAGCCCACCAGAGCACACACTTTGGGTGCTGCAGCTGAAAATGTTTAATTAGGTGGTTCTTGCCTCCCTCCTTGCCAAATACCCCCTCTTCTGCCACACCAACGCAAGGCTTTCTGAACGTTTTGAGACAGGACTAGTGTGGAATGATTCAGGTTGAGAACAGCCAAGAGAACACATCCAGATTTGGCTTAGCCATGATATTAGAGTTATCCTGAATTTCATCTGCACGTGGTTAAATGGTACCTTTGTACCTCTGTACCATTTTGGTACGTTACTGTTCATAGAGCTTTAGAATTATACGCAGCAGACCCACTTGTTTTCCCCAGGTTATAGGGTACAAGCACACATGCTGCACAGGAGCAGCATGTCTAGGTGTTTAAAGTAACCATATTACAAAGGCAAAAAGTCTCAAAAGGCTTTTAGATGTCTATTCACCTCCCACAGCTCCCTGAAGCACAGGGAATTACAGATGAGTCCAGTGACAGCTGCCAGCACTGATAACTTACACAGCCCTTCTGGGATTAACCGATTCAAAAAAACCTAACTCTAAAACCAGGACTATCTTAGTAACATTCAGGGTACTCATCTACCAGCCAGCCTTTGGCAAGGTACCTGCTTGATACTCCAAGATAAGATGGAATTCATCTCTTTCCTGCATGGATTCAGGTGGCACAACCACACTGTCATCAAGCAGTTCATGGAGTTTAGGACCAACCGGGCCACAAAGGAGGATCTAGAAAGCAAGAAAAACGATCAAGGTTTCCCTGGCATGTCCCTTGCCAGTATTTCAGTGCAATGAAGCAGGTATCTTATTCTGTGTAAAGCTGTGCTATGTATGCATCAGCCCCAAATCTGTTCATCTCTTCCCAGCAGTAGCTGATCTGTAAAATAATCTCATACAGGAAACTCTATTCCTTTCAGGGTTTGGGTAGATGCTGTACAGACACCTTGACTTAGGCCATCCCAGGATTAGAACCAAACTCTATTTGCTCTCACAACCTTACTAAAAGATAGAGGATCTCACCCCAGTCTGTTTCAAACAATGTGAAACAGCCTCACTCAGACACCTCAAAAGAGGAACCAATTTTTCCTAAATTAAGATGAGAGCAAAAATTAAGAGGATCAGGATGACACAGGGGTCCATAATTATTGGTGAGAAGATTAACATAGAAGCCAGTAATTCTACAAGAGCAATAAACTGGAAGTCACCACCTAGAAAATAGTTCTTTTAAAAAAATAATAATTAAAAAAATTATAATAATTAAATTAAAAAAATATAATCAGCTGTGGTAGGCTAACCATATGTTCCACCATAACCTAAGAAATAACTGCAGGATCCCCAAAATCTACAGGGAAGTAGCCTGAGCCTGAGATAGCACGGAACTTTTGGAACACGTACCTTCAGGTCTGGATGTGCTGCAAGCTTCTGGCCAATGAGAGCAGCATTTCCTCCCACGTAAAGCTGTAAAACAAACAGAGGCAGGTTTGGACATTCCCTCGCTTTGATAACTTCATACGTGCTTTGCCACAGAATCACAGAATGCTCTGGTGGTGGAAGGGACCTCTGGAGATCATCTAGTCCAACCCCCTGCCAGAGAAGGTCCACCCAGAGCAGGTTGCACAGGAATGTGTCCAGGTGGGTTTGAATGTCTCCAGAGAAGGAGACTCCACCACCTCCCTGGGCAGCGTATTTCACATGAGGCTCCACCACCCTCACAGGAAAGAAGTCCCTCCTCACGTTTAGATGGAACTTCATATGTTCAAGTTTGTTTCCATTTCCAACCTGTCCAGATCTCTCTACAAAGCCTTTCTACCCTCCAGCAGGTCGACACTGCCACCCAACTTAATGTCGTTAAGTTTACTCTTACTAGGCAGAGAACAAAAGTCACCACCGATGCAGAAAGTAAGAAACACACTTCTCAAAGGTTGTCTCCAGGTGGAAGACCTACCTGCGCAGCAGGGTACTCGGAGGCTGTCCGTGCAATGTGATGGAACGACTCGGCATCGCTGAAGAAGCGCTCGGCAGCTGCCCCCTTTTCCATGAAGTGAGCAAATGCTTCTTTCAGGTCCTGTCGGGAGCTCAAGACTATGTGATTTTTTCCATCCCCAGGTTCGAGACCGAGCGCCTCTAACAACTTCACACCGGACAGAACCACATCTACGCAGGCATTGACACTGGGAGAGAAAAGGAAATGCTTACTGGGAAAAAAACCCACACGTACCTTAGGGCACCGGCAAGACAATATTGCTGAGATCACTCCCCGGCCAGGGAGGTTTGCTGTTCACAGCCCTCATGCTAAGGGGGAAAACAACCAACCAAATGAAAACAAAAACCCACAAAGGTGTATGAAATTTCTGAAATTCTCTCCTAAAGCAGCCTCCTTTTGACAGGCTTTTATTGCTCTCCAACACTGCAGAGAAGAAAGGGATTTCTAACATTCTGGAGAATTACAACAAGAGTAAGCTGCGTGGTCCAAAGATCATTACATGTCTTGGGGTGCATTTTGCACTTTGTGTGCTGCCTTAGGCTTGCTCAAAAAGAAATAGGCACATAACTTTTAAAATTCTAAGTTACTTTTAAAAAAAATATATACTTCTGGCTTTAAAAATACATGCAATTCAGAACTGTTAAAAACAAAAGTGAAAGTATTGAAGTCTACTAGACCAGCCTCTGGAGTTTCAGCTCCTGCTAACAATAACCAAAGCTGCACGCACCAACACCCCGAGCACAGCCTGCTTCTGTTTATAAGAAGTCAAGAGAGCAATTTATAAGTTGAAATACTTGAAAACTGCAATTTCAAAAGGACCATCCCAAGTTTCCAGCAATAGCATGCCACCTTCTCCTAAGTAGTGGAAACAGGAGAAAAACCCTGCAATTTTTAGGAAGCAATAAGAACCATTTCAGCAGATCTAGACTTTATGTGAAGTGTAACCCACGGCCAGATCTTCCAGTCCCCGTTTCTGATCAATTACACCAACTTAAACACAGTCTAATTCAGACTAGAAAACAGGAAATTTTCTGGGCTGGAACCAGGAAGAAAGTTTCTGAATGCTTGCCCTCGTTTCTACTCCCTGGTTTCAGAGAGACAGGGATATGTACCAAATATTTACCCAGACAATACCAGCAATTACTAAAGCTTCTTCTGGAACTGCTGTCAACTGCAGTTTCCCTTCCTCTGCCCCACACTTCCCTGACAGAGGTCCAAACAATCTATAAAACTTCTGCAGGATCTCCACCTTATTCTGTGAAACGTAAGGCTGTTTAGTGTCCTTCCTCATCACTGACCCTCCACACACCAGCCATGAAGACTGCATCATACAAAATAAAGCACATCAAAAACCCCGAGGCTTTTCAGTACAGAAGGTGACCAGCTCAGAAATCATCCCTAGTGTGCATTATTTCATACACTACAGAGAGAACAATCCCTTCATGCAGCAAAGAAACAATAAGCTCAAGCAGCATTTTAGCCCCAAACTCACAGTGGCAAAAGGTCAGCAATTTTCTATTTTAATGAATCATTGAAGATAAAAGGAGCCATAAACCCAGTGGCAGTTCTTTCAAGTGGGACACCTCTAATCATCTTCCAACTGTCTTTCTTCTCCCTTCCTGCCATTCCTCCACTAACACACTTCATATCTGGCTTTTCCAGTGAAGGAGTGGTGAAAGAGAAAGCTGAATGAGGCACTGGAAAACCTATTTTGTAAATGTATTCATCAACCATAACGCCAGAGCAGGACAGACACCAGCTAACACTGCATCAGCTACACTGCCATTGAGGGGGCGTGACCTCTTCCAATGCTTCCAGTCAAAGTCAAGTTATCCTGTCATGTCCTTACCTTCAAAAGAAAATTGAGTCAAGCACTATATATAACAAGATTTATGGTCACTTAGACCCAGCATTTCAGATCAGTGTGATATTCCTGAACTTTCCCCTTCTTTCCAGTTTAACAAGAGAAAGGGTGTTGGATTTCCCTGTGCACGCACAGGTGTCTTCAGCGTCTCTTGGTTTCTCCTCTCCCTTCCCTCCCTCATCTCTCTTTGCCTGTCTGCCTTGACTTGGTTAGCTCTGTCCTAGAGGCTTCATGCATTTCCCCACTTCATACACTTGTCTGTCATACCTATTCATTGCCAGACCATGCTTCCCAGTTGCCACTTGCTTGGGGACAGCCCAGCAGCTCCAAGTCACTCAGACTCCATGGATAAATTAGTTTTATGAGGAAGCAAGCTGGGGATAAGGTCTCCCGAAATGGGCTTGCCAATCAGATCTGAACCATGCCACACACTTAAATCACCAAGACGTGACTTTTCCAGACAATTAATCTCCTTAGCTGAGGGCCACCTCTGCTTAAGCAACGCAGTGGGCAGGTGCCTGCACTCATCATCTCTCTGGGGAAAATGACCTTGGTCTGGAAAACTACGGGCCTGGAAAATTAACAAAAAGGTTTAATGAACAGGAAGGAGACCAGGCACAAGATGTCACAGTAGTTCAGGGAGGCTGCGCTAGTGAGGAAGGTGAGGCCCACACACACAGAACCAGAGAATGATATGGTGTTGGAAGGGATCTCCAGAGATCGTCTAGTCCAACCTGCTGCCAAAGCAGATCCACCCAGAGCAGGTTGCACAGGAACGTGTCCAGGCAGGGTTTGAATGTCTCCAGAGATGGAATCTCCACCACCTCCCTGGGCAGCCTCTGCCAGGGCTCTGTCACCCTCACAGCAAAGAAGTTCTTCTTCATGTTTAGGTGGAACTTCATATGTTCCAAGTTTGTGCCCATTTCCTCTTGTTCTGTCCTGTCCCTGGGCACCACTGAGAAAAGACTGGCCCCATCCTCCTGACACCCATCCTTGAAGTATTTATAGGTGTTGATCAGATCCCCCCTCAGCCTTTTCTTCTCAGGACTAAAAAGACCCAAGTCCCCCAGCCTTTCCTTGAAAGAGAGATGCTCCATGCCCCTCATCATCTCTGTAGCCCCCTGCTGTCCCCTCTCCAGTAGTTCCCTGTCCTTCTGGAACTGGGGAGCCCAGAACTGGTCCCAGTGCTCCAGATGGGGCCTCTCCAAGGCAGAGCAGAGGGGCAGGATGACCTCCCTCCACCTGCTGGTCACACTCCTCAGGCTGCCACTGGCCGCCTTGGCCACAAGGGCACAGACATATACTCACACACAACACACACACACACACATACATACATGTATATATAGAGAGGCGCGTGGACACACAGCCCGCCCGCCGCACCTACCCGACGGCGACGCGCGCCCAGCGGCGGGCCGGCCGGACGATGGCCGCCTGCCAGGCCGCCACCACCCGTTCCTCCAGGGAGCGGGCGCCGCGGAGCCCCCCCAGCAGCGATGCGGAGAGGTACCGCAGCGGCGAATAGGAGGGCTCAGGGCCCAGCAGGCAGAGGTAGCCCAGCGCCAGGGCCAGGAGGCCCACGCACACCGACCTCTGCCACATCGCGGAGCGGCCGCTCCTCCCCCGCCACGCCTGAGAAGGGACGCCGGCGGCGGCCTCCTTACGCCGCCTCCGTAGCGCCCCACCCCCGCCGGCCGCCAGCTGTCGTAAAGCCGCTTCGGGAATCGAGGCGGGCCCTACGCGAACGGCACGGCCTCCTCTCCCTCAACGCAACCTACGTACTTCTGGGAGGTACGGCGGCGCTGCCTGCGTAACTGAGCTACGGGAATAAGGCGGGTGGCGGCGTAAGTGTGGTGGAGCTTGGTGAGGGGAAATAGTCGGGGAGAACCGTTCCCTCAGGGTCGTCTGGGCACAGTCCGACCTGGTAGAGCCCAGACCTCAGGCAGCAGGGAGACAGTCCTGGGCCTGGGAGCCTACAGTGAGAGCTGCCCTGGTTCTTCCTCGGGGCCTGGCTCTCACCTTGTGACCGGTCTGGAGCTGAAGCTCATCTGTGGGCATCTGTACGTGGTATTGCATCACCTTTCCCTCCTTCGGGTTCTTCCTTATGGTGCCCCTGTAGTCTGTCCTTTGTGGCCCAGCACCTTTGTGGGTCTGTGAAAGTGGGAAGTACCCACTGGTGTGTGCCCCAACAGTGTCAGCATCGTCCTCCAGCTCCTCTAACAGGTCCTGCCAGGCAAACCAGTCACTGATTTGGTGCTAGTCACTGGCCCTGGTGTATATTGTGTCTCCCTCTGTAGCACAGCTTCTGGTCTCAGCCTCTGATGTGCCTTCTCCAGGGTGAGTGAACTTCAGATCCCTGCCCACGCACCCCCAGAGGCAGCCTGTGCTGGGAGCAGTGGGAGAGCACATCCGTTGTTGTCTCTCTCATCCCATCACAGGGGTGGTGTAGCAAGTCAAAAGGGAGGTTTCCCTTTTTAATGAAAGGGGATTTTTCTGGGCTTCTTTAGAAACCATGGAAATGTTAGCTCTAAGACTTATGACAAAATTTGCAGGAGTTTGACAACTGTGCACCACACTGCGTTGGCTGAGACAGCTGATAATTTTCCTACTCAGTTCTGCATTGTGAGTGATTGTCGTCTCCTTTGACTCTGACAAAACAAACAGTAAAGGAGATGGGGTAGTGGAAGGCTTTTTGTTGATTTTTCTTTTTAGGATGCAAGAACTGGCATTCAGTCAACAGCTCATCTCCAGCAGCTGTTATCATGACTGGTCCTCGGGGGTCATTTGGCAGACCCTCAGGTTCCCTTTCTTTCTAGTCCTTCCAGACCAAAAAGGACTTCCATATTTTTTAATTATGTTAATTATTTTTTTCTGTTCCCATGAAGTTGCTCCTTGGAGCAGGTGAAGGCTGAAGGTGCAAAGGTGGGCAGGACAGGCAGATGACAGGGGCTGGAACTGCTGGGGAAGGAGAGAGTGAGGAAAAACCCCCTCGCCTGGCAGCAGATGATGTGCAGGGGCACTGGCTGGTGTTATGATCCTAGAGTATTATGATAATGTAATAATCTTTAAGAACAGAGTCCTGAAGGCCTAGGCACCTTCCGTATTCTTCAAGAAATCCTTCAAACAGTTCTCCCTCCTCAAATAACTACCTTCTTAAAAGCCTTGTAAGAGTGGCTATTTTCATCTCAGACCTATGTTTAGCCCAGCATGGTGCATCTGTTAATATGTAATCCCCTTTTTCCTTTGATCAGGTGGTCTTTGGGGTTTGTCAGTAGGTTTTTTCATTTAAACAAATTTACTCTTTTTTTCCCTTCGGCACTTTTCCTGCTAACGTTTGATCTATATGTGATTATGAAATCTCGCTTGCTTCCATATCTTGAACTCCCTGGGGTATAGGCCTCGCAGTTATAAACAGCCCTTCAGTTCAAGGAGGTGACGTGAGGCTGTGTGAGAACAGAGCAAATACCTGCCAGAGCCCCTCGCTGCTCGCTGCAATCAGGTCTTCACCTGTGGGACTGTGTGTATTTATAGTCTTGTCACAGAACATCATAATTAGACATGCCCATAAGGCAGCCACAACCCATCCCGTTGTCACAGCTCAGGGACCCCTTTATTAGTACTGTGTCATCAGAGAGTTAGGCTGCAAGCAGATAACCTCTCTAATGCAGCAATACCTTGGGGAATTAAGCCACGATCCCATTTTGGGGTGATTAGTTTCTCAGCTTATGCTAATGCAGTGTTCTGTATTGCTGCCCTGAAGACTGAAGTTTTTTAACTCCCAACAGGGGTATGGTTTCCACATCAACAAAAGCAAAGCTGCTCAGGAGGAACCACCACCATTGGGTCTTCGCAAAGTGCTGGTGTTCAATCTCCATGAACAGTTTTCTCAGTGGACTTGAAAGAGGCTGCAAAGGTAATTGAAAGATTTGGTTTGTGATCTTCATTCCTACCAACCAAAATAAAAGGTTTAAAAAACAGAACAGAGGTTCCCTCAGAGAACCTGTTTGGTTACTAAACAGGGATCTTTTGGTCGACATTGGTTTTAAAGGCAATGCAGATCTAGATTTGCCTTAAACAACCAAACACACAGCTGAGAACTGAAATTTGACTCCTTGTTTCCTTCCCTTGAGCTACCTGGTGCCCCACAAATTTTGGTTAGAGGTAATAGAGAGGGTCACAGCAGTGTTGAATTCATAAGAGCCTGACTCAGGCTGAGGAAAAGGTATTCATTACATACCTGTTTGATTATAGAAATATCAGGCTGATTATTTCTGGTTCAAAACTATAACACATTGAAAGACATCTGATTTAAAGAGTTTTTGCCAGAATCCTTTCCTTAAAAAAGCTTAGGAAAAGCAGGGTAAGAGTGACTAGATTTTAGAACAGAAAGAGTTAAATCAAAACTTAATTACAAAAGTTTTCCTTCATTTCTTCTCCCTGGTTATTTGAAGTTCTTTGTATAAGAAATCCTTATCTTGACACTGTTTCATGGTATGAGCTGCTTGTAACTGGGGGTGGTGATAGAGGGACAGCGGGTTTAATCAGTCTTCAGTTATTGGAAACGGAACTTGTTCCCTTTAGCAAAGAAAAAAAAAAAGAGAAAAAGAGGAAAACACTGTCTGCAGGAGGCAGACAAAAGATGCATTTTCTTGTTTGTTTGAAAATTAGCTATGGAGAGTTGCACACGTAGCACAGGCTCTCAGCAGCCACTCAGAGCTGACAAACCTTTATGCGTGAGCTTTTTAATGACCTTACTGAGTTTGCTTTTCTGGCCACAGGCTCCATTTTGAGAACTGAGGAGTTTGCCTGATGCTTATTAGGCAGGAAGCGAGAAGGAAAGGGGTGAAGATGGGCAAGAGGAGGACATATCATGGAGGGGTGAAACCCAAAGCTTCCAGTTCCCAAAGGAGCTGTGAAGACCTGGTTTTCTTAGCTTGAACTCACAAGCTTGAAGCAATTGTCTTTACTCCTTGTTAAATTGAATTTACATATTCAAATGACCTCATTCCCTTTGACCCACTTTGGCCAGCTTAAACGGTAGGCCCATGCACAATGGGGAAAGGGGAGGAGTTTTTCTCAAGCTATGAATTCCTTTATTGTTGCTGGGATCGCTCATGCGTGTCTGTAAGGCCTGGGATGGAATCTTTAGCTGTACCTACAAAACAGTAGGCAGTACGTGGGGCAGGATTTGCATTGCAGATGCTGGAAATCATGTTACCTCCTGTCCTGGTCCCACGTTCCCATCATATTACTGCTTCTCTCTCTGTTCCCCAGGCTTCATGAAGTCAATTATTCAGGTTTTGTGTGTCCAGCTCACTCTAGTATGTATCATCGTGCCTTCTCTGCTATCAAACCTCTCCTGAAATCCCACAGACTCCTCTCTTTGGTTGTGAGCCTTGTTTAATCTGAATTGGAAACTCTTTACAGCAGGAACCATATATCAGTTTATATACATGAAACTAGTGCATGTGTTTCTGCTGCTTGGCATCAGGAAAAGGTTTCTGATGTTTAATTGGAGCCAACAGCAGAATACCTGGGCATGACTGGTCACTACTGGCATGTCTTCACGAGGGGAGGAATAGGAGAAAAATCGGTCTTTTGGATGGATCCTAAAATTCAGCAGGTAAAAGTTTGTGCTGAGCCATGTAGATGAGCAGAAGAACTCTAATTAAAATACAGACTCTGTGTTGTTCTCAGCAACTGGGCAACATTCCCCATCTGAGCTCTGCCAACTTCTCTCAGTCCTGGACTTGAGCACCCGCTGCTGCTCTGCTCCGTAAGGCACCCGCTCAGCTTGGTCAGTGCATCTCCATCTTGGTCTGTACCACCTCCTGCTGTTCCAATCCTGAGCCCTTTTTGAGCCGAAAATGCCATCTCTCTCCTGAATTGTGCCAAGTTGCTTAGTTTTGGCTGCAGAACTCATTTTCACTTGTCACCTAACGGGATACCTAGAGACTTTCATCTAGTGCTGTCAGCAACAGAGGAAGAACATGTGAATACCCAGCCCCCTGCTGAGTCCCCTAATTATATAGTGATGTGTTAATAACAAACACACTTTCATGTCTTGGCAGTTGCAAAACACCCATTGGTAGTACAGCGCTTCAGAAGTAGCATCGCACAGGAAAGATGCAAGTCCCAGTTTCAATTGCTTAATTAGTATCAGCATAGTCTGTACCCAGAATTAGAGTTTGGAAGAAATGCCTGGTGTGGAGCTGTCAGTTGTTTGGATGTTCTGCAGAATCTGAACCACCACATTAGAGAGATTTGCTGTTGTGGAAGTGAGTGTTTCTGTGCAGAGAATCTCTTTTCCCTCCCACCCTGCCTCATGATTATAAATCTGCCTCCTTGTAGGCCTCCCCATCTTCCATTTTTCTGAGAACCCAGCAGTGGGGGGTGGAACAGCTTCCATCCCATCTGAGACAGCAGGGCTGGAGCTGGGAACATCCAGACCCAGAATTAAGCATTTCTTTCAATCTGAGCCAAACTGCTGGGTTTGCAGTGCTGATAGCTCACACCCTGTGGTGATCAGCCTGGCTTTCAGCAGAATATGCAGGAACTGGAGCAAGCGTGAGCCACCACATGCACTGGTGAACACCCTGAGCAATTAGAGTTCATGGCAGTGATTGCCTGAGCCTTGTTTCTGGAGCATATGGTTCAGATCAACAGGGATGGGAAAACTAAAAACGTTGTGGGAAGAAGACAGGTTAGGAAATTATCATCAAGAAAGAAGTGAGAAGACTTTAGCAAGAAGAAGCCTTGACTGCATTTCCCTTCTTGCCCCTGTGAGACTCCAAGTGCAGCTGCACCAACTGCGGCACCGTCAGGTGCTGGGAGCTGCAGAACAACAGGACAGCAAAACCTGTCAGGTTTGGCAGATTGTGGGAGAGTTATTAGATGTAAACTGTGTGGGAGAGTTATTGGATGTATTACAGGTGGTGTTCTGTGCTGTCCAGAGGAAAGGATGGCTCTGTATCTTACATGAGCAATGCGTATGGGTGTAGCAATACTTTAAGCACTTTCCTGTCTTCTCAACTTCTTTGGCAAGATAGAAGATGAATGACAGATGCCCAATCTTATCTTTGGAAAGGAACTCTGAAAACAAAACTCTCAAAATACTCTTTATTCCTCTAAATCCACCCAATTCATATACTCCTCGGTGAGTGTTACGTGGATTGCGTCTCATAATATATACTTTGGATTCTTTATTATATAGGTTCTAATTTCCATTCACATCAACAGCAGTGCTGGTGTCATTGGCAGTGCATGTGCCTTGAAATATTTGGTGTGTATCCAAACTGACCTCGCTACTGTGATACAGAGGGTGTTGCTAAAACATCGTCACTACCTCATCACATACAAGCTGGTACAGTACAGCCCCATTATTTCTGTGTCAGAAATGAACACTTGTTTCTGTTGCCCTTCCAAAAAGCTCCTAAAAGCCATATCTCTGAGAAGCCTTAGCTTTGCAGCTTTTTAGGCTGTAATTGAAGGCCTTGCTCTATCAGAAGACTGTGGAAGAAAGCTGTAGGCAGGCCGGGAGTGACTAGAATAGAGAAGCCAAAGTGTCTGTTGTCCTGTAGGTCTGCCTGCTTGCACACGAGGGCCTGTTGAGGGTATTTTGCCAATGGGCAGGAGAGCCTCAGGTCAGATTTCTGCAAGCACAAGGGAGGGAAAAGACATAATCTCTGGCTGAGAGAAGTATTGTAAGCTGGGTGCATTTTAACATGCTAGCTGAAGTCCTGCAGCAGATTTTGCAATGAATTCGTGTATTGGTCTACTGAGAGGTAGTTGTTTCAGAATTTCACTGGCGAAACTGACAAAAGTATTTGTGTATTTCACAGTTCATATTGTAAACTGTTCCTGTGTATCCCCTTGTCCTGTAGTAAGTGACACAACTCATAAATAGCGGTGCCCAGCAAAGCTGTTCTTCAGCTGCAGAGCTTTTTGCCACAAAACTTGCTTTGACAGAGTTGTCCCTTGTATTTTCCTCCTGTGTGAATGACAGGAGGCATAAAACGTGGAGCACTTGGTAAAAAATTGAAGCCAGTGGTAGTAATTGTGGCTGCACATAAAACCAGATTCGTCTTAATTGACAGAAGAGGTCTTAGCCTCTTCCTTAAAAAGGCAATGAGCAGAGGTGGGGGGGTTGGAACTTGGTGATCTTTAAGGTCCCTTCCAACCCTAACCATTCTATGATTCTCTTCTGTAAGTAGAACTGTCTCTAGAAGCAATGTGGCTGACAAAAGTGATGTACAGGCAGAAACCCCCAGGAATGTTTTCTAAAACAAAGAGGAGGTGGAGAAGCAGGGGTGGTGGTGAAACTGACTGTATGGGGAAGAGCTGAAAGAAAATATCTTCCTCCCTGGAAATAAAACAATAAAACACTAGAAATCAGAGAAAACCAGAACACAATCTGTTCTGTGATAATTATTATTTGAGGTCTGTTTTTACTGATGTGAGCATGTAGATATTGCTGAGGCTCTGTCAGTGTGAAATTTTATTTTTCTTTGCGGCATCTGAAAGTCTTGTGAGGATGTATTGCCTCTAGGCTAGGAAACGTGTGTCACGAGGAGAGGTAGCAACCAAAAGAGCTTGAGCTGAAAACCAGAGAGATTCCCAGGGAAGTGGCTTTCTGGTTGTATGGGTGACCAGCCAGAGCAGGCTCCAGAGAGTTCCTTTGGAAAGTCTGCATGTGATTTGTGCCATCGTGATTTTACGAGCTCAGAAATGATGCTTCGTTAGTGCTGGAGGATTGAATGCTTTCCTGTGATATCTTCAGGCTGATTTGGGTGATTGGGCTGTTGTTCTCATTGCCTTACAGCAAAGCTCATGTCTCTTGTAGAAATGGCTCTTCTGGCCATAGCACTGATAGCCCACAATGTAGTGCTCTTAAAGATGCCATCCAGTAGGCCAATGGGCTAAAGAGAAGACAGAGGGCACTGAAAGCCTCTCTGTATTGAGAAATACTCTTCCTCTTTCATCTGTACAAACGTATAGAAGAAAGCAAACCAATCCTTTTCTGCCTCTGTTGCTTTCTGGATTTCAGAAATGATTTCTGTGCAATTTCCCTTCTCACTAGTGGCCAAAACAGATGATCCCGTCACTTCGTTCTTCCCCGCTTTGCCTCTAGCTGAGACATCCCGTATGCAGAAGAAGACCTCAGCAGTGAGTGACTGCTCCATCTGCTGACTAGAAGAGGTCATTCATCTCTGATGGAAGCACACTTTTCAGTGTGTTGAATCAGTTTGCTCCTGAGAAAGTTAGCTGCCAAACCCCCTTTGACAGGACATTTGCTTTACACAGGGTTACAGGGGCAGTTTTGGTTGCCCATCAACCTCAAAAACTATATGGTATAAAAAATGTCCAGGAAAGAGCAACAAGGCTGACTGTCACTTTGGACCAGCTTCTGTACCAGGAGCAGGTGAATAAATAGAAATGCTTCAGGCTTGAGCAGAGATGCTCTAAGCAGTAGCCTAGAGGGCTGTGAAGCTCTCTGGGTGCAGAGGGTGACTGGTGAATGATGGCTGGGTCTCTTCTGTCCAGGCATCACACCACTCACTGCCGTCAGACGAGAGAACGGGCTGCGTGGCTCTGACATGCTGTAACTGCCCTATGCTCTTCCCTGGAGAGGAGAGGTGTTACTGAGCATGGTTTTACTTCCAGTGAAGTGCTGAGATGCCAAATAGGGAGGCGTGTGAGGAAACCTTTCCCAAACAGAGCTCCCTTTTGGGAAAGGAGCTGATAACTCTTAGGAGGCTGCCATGGATTTAGCACTTAGCTGGCAGCCGAAGGTGAGAAAGACAGGTCTGGGCAGCTGCTCAGCACGCTCTACGGGGAAAGGACACAGCTCTGCACCGAGCACCTGATGACCAGACTTGGAGATTATCAAAGCAGATGAGTCTGACTAAGGCTGTGTTGGCAGATGAGAAGCAGGAGCCCGAGGACGGCTGAGTTTTCCGTGGTGGTGCATGTTACTGTCTCCGTCAGGTTCAGCTGGAGACAGAGGTGTGGACGTGCTTCTCGCTGTTCAGCTCTTGAGCTTTCAGCTGGGCACCCATCCAGCCAATCCGTCACTCCTTGGATCTTGTCCGTGGGAAGCCAGATCTGATCTGAGAGTTGCCACCGCGGCAGAGATACCAAGCAGACACCTGGCGTTTAATCCAAACGGAGGGAAATTCAGGCTGAAAATAGAACCGGGTTGTGCCTTTCCCGCTGGGTAAGCGAGCCTGTGGTGGGGCTTCTGGCTGCTGGGGTCATAGCCCTGTAGATCAGCTCCACACAAAAGGCAGAACCAGAAGTTTGGGTGTAATTGTAGAAAAATAGATGCAGCTCAGACCCTCAGGTATAAATTGAAAGGCAAGGCGGGGGCTTTTCTTCTTTCCACCATGATACGATCACATGAGAAACAGCAGAGTGAGCTCTTCTGTTCCTTGATGGTAGGACTGACAGATAGTGTAGGGGGAGGTGAGACTGGCTTTGTTTTCAATCCATGAAGGGATTTGTTCTTTGTGAATGAATTAATTTGGAGAAAATGGAGTCTAACTATTTGACAAAAGAATTATTTCCACTCGTTTCCCAGCTGGCACTCCAGTGCGGTTTAACCACGGACTGTCAGATTCCCACCAGCCTTCAACATTTCAACTGAAATAACAACTTTTGCCTTGTGTGGCAGTGAAACAGTTGTGAGCCTCGTGCTGCTCATGTGTAACAGGTAGGAGAGGACCAGGGAGAGGACCCTGCTTTGGCGGGTGCTGCTCCTCCTGTTCGGCACAGGCTATGAACGGGAGTTAAACCAGAATTCCTCTGAACAGGGGTTTAGGTGCCTTTCCCAGGCCAATCAGCAGAAGCCTTCAGGAATGTTCCCCTTGTAAATGAGGAGAGTGTCATTATCCTTCACCCCAAGGGAAGAATTTCCCATTCAGGTTATTTCTCCCATATACCACGTTAGCAGGATGCGCAGGAGTCGGTGTGGTACCCAAGGACACTCTGCAGACAGGTGCAGAGGCGTCTTCAAGACAGAAGCTGTGGCAGATCATAATCACAAACTCATTAGTCTGCTAACAAGAGCTGGGGGAATAAACCTAAAATGCAATTCTAGCTTGCTGTACTAGCGTGCGGCAGACACCTGCTGGCTTCCTGAGCTTGGGACTTGGCCCTGGAAAAGCACGTGCTTCCGACCCGCTCATAATAAGCAAATTATAAATCTTTGCAAATCTTTAGGTAGCTCTACCGAAGAGACAACTGTTAGAGAGGCATTTACATCAATGTGGTGCACCTGGCCCAGAGCAGGACTTACTCTCAAAGCACAGTACAGTGATACGAACTGAGAGGTGATGGTGTCATCTGTTGCCAGTAAATGGAGTGGCAGGAGAGCAGTGGCTTTCCTGTTCCTGTCACCACTATCAACAGAGCAAAGATACCTCTAAATAGCACAGGAATGTTTAGCAATTGTGATCTCATGTGAAAAGTTCAAACTGTATTTCAAGGACAGAAGGTCTTCGGAGAAAAAGGAGATGAAATGCCCGAGAAGCAGTTGTAAAATGCCACTGTTAGTGCCCCCCAAATGCCTTTTTTTGCTTATTTTCCTGAAATGGCATGCTGTGGCTTCTATCTATATGACAAGAAAAGGACACGAGGTAGGTGGGACCCTGAGCAGCCTTATGGATTGTAAATACGGCGAGGCAGCAGTAAAATGACATCTTTATTTTGACTAAAAGAAAATGCAGGAAAAAAAGAGAGCATCGACCAAACTGTGTATCCACTTTGGGTGTGGTTAGGAGGAATCTGAGAAAAAACCGTGCAAGACAGATTCACAATTGCAGTATTTGCTACTCTGTCAAGACTGAGGGACAGCACAGAAGTCCCCTTTACTGCCTACAGATAGTTAAATAAGATAGTGTAGCCCCCTGGAAAGACTGGCCTGGGAGCTGCGTGGCAGAAGACTCTGATAATGTGGTTTTGAGAAGGTTAAAGAGTCGGAAAGATACAGCAAGGAAAAGGACCTGTGTATTTCAGACAAGACCAACGAGATCTTCTCTTAGATCAGCTGCCTGAAGCGGAAAATACTTTTTTAAGGTTCCTTTTGTCACTTCTGTGCTTTTTGTTTTTCGTCTACAGTGTCACCCAGGAGACATAAAACTGTAAATTCAGTACCTGAAAGCTGGGGCTCTGCAAGTGTTCTCAAGTTACTGGGATTCGCTGCTTTGATAGAAGGGTGCTCAGGAGGGGAGCCATGGGGCAGCTCTGGGAGAGATGGGTTTGTAGCCTTTCCAGACCAAAGTGAGTGAGTGGATGGGTGCACTGGTGACAGCTCAGCTGGGAGAGCTCTTGTCAGGACAGGGTCACCATCACCCTCTTGGTGGCATCAGTCCAGCAGCTGGGGTGACCATAGGTCTCTGAAACCCAGGTGCAGGAGACAAAGTGAATATAGGGGAAGCTTTGGGGCTGTCAGAGCTGGATGTGGCAGCCTGGCACAGGGCTTGATGTCAGGGTGTGTGTATACATTCAGTGGTAAGAGTCAGGGGCATGTGGATTTTGCCAGTATCTCCTTTGGGCAGTATGGATGTGACCAGTTCTGCAGCCCGGAGCATCAAAATGGGCATGTACTCGCTTTTTGGTGTCTGCATGCCCTGGAGATGATGCTGTGTCAGTGTTACTGCAGCCAGCAGTGGTGGAAGAATTAAGGCAAAGGGGAAAAGTGCTAAGAAAACTCAAAACCACCTATCACCAGCACAGAAACGACCACCTGGAACTACCACCAGGAGATCCCGTCAGCGTTAGGGTATTTTTTTCAGGATAAATTATGCTGGCAGAATCTGTTGAGCAGATAAATTCTCTCTCATAGAGCCTAGCAGCAGAGAGTCATATATTTCCCTGAAACCAGGAATACATACACTCACTGGAAGCGTAAGATGGATGAGACCTGGAGGACAGTGAAATACACGGTCTCCCGGGGCTTGCTCAGCAGCAGGCAGGAGGAGCACAGGCCTGCCAGCCTGCCCTAGAGCAGCAACCCCCCCTGAACCAACCTCCTGTCATCATAAGAGGGGTTTGTGTGACCCACAACAGGCCTCCCTCACAGCACGCACGAGAGTTTTCACAATGGTAGGAAAAAGAGGGAGCGATCTTCCCAGGTCTGGAGAAAACCCCTGGGGTGTCAAACCGTCTGAGGTCAGGCTGGTGCTGCTGGGAGTGCAACAGCAGAGGTCTGTCAGAACATAGAATGTGATGTAAGAGATGTGATGGGATTTTTATGTTGTCTGAGATGGATGTGGCAGGATGGAATATTCCAAAAAAACATTTTCCAGTGGGAGGTGATGGTGCATGAGCCAGGGCAGGGCCTGAGGGCACATCTGGCCAGATGCTGCAAGTGCCCATGCAGGGGAGAGCTGGGACTGGACACAGTGCTACTGCTTCTTGCTGATAGGGAGCCCTGGGCTTCTCATTTTCTTTTGGGACAAATGAAATGTTCCGGTCAATCGAAATCTCCTTTTATTTCATTTGTAATTTCTTTTGCTGACTTTATTCCAGCAGCCATAGTACGGTGCTGAATGTCCTGCCGGGTCTGGGACCTGACTGACTCTCATACTGGGATGCTCCTGCAGTCCCTTGCACTGAGGAAGGGCAGAAGTGCTTCTGCTCTCCAAGGGTTTTTATGGCAGCCAGGAAACCACTGCTTCCTGGGTGTGGTGTTCCCTGTGGGGGAAGAAACTTCTGACTTCTCCAACATGCTTCTCCTGACAGCATGGAAGCACTAAGTCAAGCCTGGCATCTCAGGCAGTGCTTAATGCCCAGCCTTCTCTGGGAGGTGTCTAATGAAGGTGCTGATCCCTCTCTGGATCTCCTGGGGTTGGGACACCTGTTTTTCACCCACTTGGAAGGTAAAATGACAACTGTATATGAGCTTGCTTTTTTCTGTCCATGCAACATAGCTGTATTCATGAAGCTCCTTCATTCATATCCTTGGATCCCAGCACTAGAAGCAGTAACTTGTCCTTTAAAATGATAATAATCCCAAGTAAACCAAGCAAACTCCCTACAGAAACAAAACTTGTCATTTTGCTTTTCCTTTGCCTTCACAAAAGACCTCTCATACTCCTTCTCCTAAAGTGTGGAGCTCTCCAGCGCCAGTGGGTTGAGGAATAAGGTCCCAAGGACAGGTAGGTCTGTGGTGTGGGCATGGAGATGCCTGGAGCCCAGTGCCCCGGGCAGGGTGAGAGAGGAACCTGCTGCTGAGATGCTCCTGGTGAGAGGGGCTTGAGAAATCCTCTGTGATGGTACAAGAACAGACTGGTGAGTTGTTCTGGCCACTCAGTACACCCAAGGAGCAGTCAGACCTTTGGTGATAACCAGAGACCGGAGTCCAACAGAGGGATAGTTTCCTCCCCGCTCCTCTAGCAGATGCCAAGCTCAGGCCTCCAGCAAAGCCTGTGTGAACAGAGCTTGCATTTAGCTGAAACCCCCCAGCGGTTGATAGACAGCAGTAGGCAGGCAAAGATTTCTGCTGCCAAGCTTTTGGCCTCGGCTCAAGGTGTGTAGAAGTCACGGCGATTTTGGGTGCTGCCGGGCTTCGTTCTTGTGAAACCCCAGCCCTGCACCTTGAGCGATGCCCGGCCGCTGGCATAGCTGGCAGGAGGCTGGGACCTGGGACCGGGCAGGTGTCCGAGCGGGGTGCCCTGGCCGTAGGTGGCTGGTGGTGGCCCAGTGGCTGTGTGGTGCCGAAGGGTCCCAGCCCGTGTGTGGCGCTGCGGGCCCGCGCTGCGCAGCCCGGCTGCAGACAATGCGCCCGGCAAAGCAGACAATAACAGGCAGCAGGGATTCACCTCCCAGCCAGGGGAGACATCTCATTCCTTTGGAGGGAGGGGGGAAACGGGGCTGGAAGCTTCACAGGGAAGCTTTAACCACTTGTCTTTAACCACTTGTGAGAAACAAGGAGCCTGTGAAGAACCAGATCACATTTAGCGTGGAGATCTCTTTCTCTTGAAGGGTGTTTTTGGTAGATTAACATGGAGTTCAGCTGCTGATCACCAGGCTTTTGTTTCATACAGTCAGATATTTTTTGTCCCCTTCGTGCTTGTGTTCATAAAATACCCGGTCCTGAAGGTTAGTTTCCTCCTTAGTAGGAAAGGAGTTAGAAATGGTCCAAATCTACATCAGAAAAGCTATATCATGTCACAAGCATTTGTTCTCTTCCCATTTCCATGGAAACATGCTAGCATGGACTTCAGTGGTGTCAGGCAGAGCGGCCTGGCCCTCCAGCCTGGCAGGGTCTAGTGGCCCCTCTCCAGGAGGAGCTACTGTTGGCACCATCACACAGAAACGTGGCTTGGTCTCGTCAGGTTTAGAGAGACCGGGTAACCTAGTTCTTTAGAATAACAACACCTGATATATTGTACCAGAAACAACAGCTGGGACAAACATTTGACTCCTAACTTTCTCCTTCCCATCCTGCCATTCTACATCCCATTGCCCCATCCGTTCCCTCTGAGAAAGCAGCGTGCACCACAGGCTGTAATTTTTAATTTGCTGGGGGGTGGAAGGGGTGGAGAGCAGGTCTTATGGCGACTGACAGGCTTTTTTGTTCTGCGTCGGTCCTTTTATTAACCCCCTGCTAGATCATTCACTCTCTCTGCTCAGCTGCCCCCGCTGCGTTAGTGATGAGAGTGTGTGTAACAGCAGGTCTGCCTTGGGAGATTACGGGGATCCCACGGGCAGGGAGCAGTGGGTTGGTCGCTGTGTGCACACAGATTGCCAGCCACAGCTTTGCCTCCATCTGCCCTCTCTGCTGGCCTGGGTACCTTTGATTATCCCCGCAGCGACAGCAGTTGCGTGTCTGATCCCCCCACATCCCCCCGTACCTCCCCGTTGGCAGATTTGATGTCCCACCTGTGGTGGTGGTGGTGGGCAGCAGCCGGGGGTCCGGCGGGAGGCGGCGTGTTGCGAACGGATAGGAGGGAGGTTAAGGCAAGAGCAGCATCTGCTGTTCTGCACTCTCCACCATCCTTCAGCTTCAGCTCACCCCTTTTCTTTATCTTACTTCTTAGGCAGAAGGAAGTTCTCCCACTCAATAACCTTGTCTGTCTCCCCTTCTGCACTGAGGGTCTCGGTTCCATAAAATCTTTGTCCCAGAGACGGGACTGAAGAATTTATGGGAGCATCCTACATCTCTCTGGGTTGTCCTTTCGCTTTTGGATCAGGCTGTTGGTGGTGGTTCATTATTCAAACAAATTAATTTGGGATGCACACACAAGTTCTTATTAGCTGCAATTATTCACTTAATACCTCCCTGCTTCCCTCCCACATTGCTAGAAATTCAAAAATACCACCCTAACACAGTGTGCCCTGCAATAATTTATCCCCCAGGCCAATCCTGAACCTCTCAATTTATGATCAATACCTTCATCTGTCAGCCACGATTAATTAAATGGATTCATATCACCCCAGACCATCTTACTGTGTATTATAATCCAGACAGGATTCTAATACTGTCCTCAAGTGATAGGGAGGAGTTGACTGATACATCAAACCCCAACTTTGTTAAAAGCTGAGCGATACAGGAACTCTCACTGTAAGGCAAGGGATAAGTAGGTGGGTCCCTTCTCTTCTCTGGAGCTGGGGTGCTTCATATGGGAAAATAATACTACTGAAATCAAGGGTATTACTCTGTGTGAGGAAAGGAAACAGAGTTAGGCCCAGCATGGTCATTTTGATGTCTGCACCCTCTGCGTGGGTGTATTCTGTTCTACAGTGGTTCCTTTTTTTGGCCAGTGGTTGCAATTTTGGAATTTGATATGGTTCTGAATGGTAATTCAATACCAAAGGCTGTTCTGAGCTTCCTGGCTCTAGTCTGTGGTGGTCCAAGCCAGAACTCCAGAGATGCTGTAACCAAGTTCTTAAAAACAATAAAAATGTTTTACTTGAGATTCCTCTGATGCTTTTAATAACCTTCCATTCCGCACACGGAGTGGTAAAAGCAACAAGGGATGTCAGGCCAAGCTGTGCAAAGCAGTGACTGGGTTCAAGATTCATGGCTCCTTCTTCTCTTTGCCATCTCCCTCAAACGGGAAAGGAGGTCAGATCTAAAAGGGGTGATTTGAATCTGTTCCAGGTCTTAAAACTGAGAGCCCTTACCCTTTTTGCTGATGATGACCATGTGTCTCAGCCAGATAGCATCCTCTCCTAGGATTTCTGCCTTCAGATTCTTTTTTCACTCTGATTCGGAGTCAGGCTCGCTCTTTCTCGGATGCCTGTCCTTTGCACCTTCACCCTCAGGACTTCAAAAGCCTCATATCCAACATCTAGGATTCCGAGGGCGGCCGCTGGTATCCGCAAAGGGCAGGCAGCTCAGCAAATCTTCAGGCGAGAAGAGACAATGATTTCCAACTTCAAGCCACCTGGAATAAAGTGGAGCTGATGCTGTTGCAGAGAGTCATGACCCCAGGACTGGGAACAGCAAATCTAACTACGCTTCAGCTCTCCAGCAGCCCTCTCTGTCCAATTTCATCAGTGCAACTATCTGGGGGTTTCCAGGACATCTTCCAAATGATAGATGTGTTTTGTTTTCTGCCCTTGTAGGACAAATTACTTTAGAGCCATAATCAAAGGGGAATAGGCAAGCTGCGTAGGTCGGCTCAGGATCTGTGCTGCGAGGGTTAGAGGAGAGAGCCCTGTTTGTGCAGCACAAGCAGGAGCTGGAAATGTTTAGGCTTGGCTTTCCTGGCAAAATTTCCACTTCAGCGGTACATCAGGGAGGGAGGAAGCAGCAGGTACTTCAAACCTTCCACTCTGCCCGTGTCCCATTCCAGCAGGGGCTGGAGCCCAGAGCCGCCGTAGGGAGGAACAGAGCCCACCACAGCGGGGAGAGGCATCGCCTGCTGCTGGAATGTGGGAGGGTTTTCTGGTTCAGGGGGGCAAGCAGTGCTGTCAGGCTCTAGTATTCGAGCCCTGTTTGCATCCAGAAATGATTCAAGCTGGAACATTTACTAGGGAAATTTTGTAAGTTTGATAGGCCATTCAATTAGGGAAGAGAAATGAGAGTGCACGGTGTGCTCGTCGCCGAGTCTGCCTCAGAGCAGGCTGAGCTCACTGAGAATTTCAGGGTGGCTTTGCAGGGAAGAAAAACCAAGATGTGAAACTTGAAAAATAAATAATTAGTTGGGATTTTGCTGCTTGGCTGTTTCTAAAACCCCGTTCTCATCTTTTGCTGAGGATCAGAATATTACCCAGGCTGTTACTTTATCTGCAATTTAAGCTTCAGCTTGTAAATATCAAAATCACTGTGATCAGAATGATTTTTAGGTACATGCAAGCCAAAAAAATGCCTATTTCTCTGCTGCCCACCTAAGAAAATTGAGAGGTGGGGTTTGTAATAGAGCAATAAAACACAGTGCCTTTGTGGGTGAAAACTGTTCGCCTTAGGTTCATTGCAGAGAGAGGAACAAAGGCCGCTTTGCTTGTATCAGCCACTTGAGAAGTCCAGCCCCCCTGCCACACTCTCGGGGTGAAAGGCTCTGCTGGTGAGGCTTTATCGTGGGTAGAAAATGAAAATTCTACACAAAATATAGATGAGAAAAATTGTGTCTCTGCATTAGAGCGCTGTGCTGGGTATGACATCACTGATAGCCAATCAGCAAGCTCCCTTTGTGTCTGGCTTTCTAATAAAAGCCACTTCATCAGAGTAATTTGCAATAATAATTTATTCACCTTCTAGGAACGACACCACCTGACTCTTAACAGCTGTAGAGAGTGAGTGTGCAAAGGTCTCAGGCCCCAGAGGCTGTAGCTAGCTGTGTCCTGAACGAGTGCATCTCCAACACTGACTTGCTAAGAGTTACTTTCAAGTTGCAGATATTATAAATGATCGCTTGTGTTAATTAATTACCCTATGGCTGAGCAGCCCTAAAAGTGAACAGAGCAGAAACCATGAAGACACCCATAATAAGAGATCACTTCCACTCTGAATAATTTGCTTTATTTTACAGTAAGAGAAAGCAGCAGAGCTGGGAACAGCAAGCAGATGCCCTGAGTCAGCCCAAGGAACTCCAGACAGACACACCAATATCACCAGCAGCACACTCAGACAGGTAATGGAGATGTCAATTGAAGAGTGAGGGGGTTATGCTCCGTGTGCAGGCAGCACCCCCCTCTCTGGCTGAGTTGTCAGTATTGAGTCGTCACTTCAGGATCACCAGGGTGTCAACGCAGCCTTTGGAGATTTTTGAGTTTAAAACCCTCAAATCCAAATAATTCAAGCAGCGCAGTTCATTTGCTCTGTAAATCCTTCTGCAAGTGCATCCAGGTAGGCTTTCCATCAGGGCTTTCTCCGGTAGTTTAGCCTCACTCTGTGCTGATCCTGGAGAGCAGAACCGGGTTATTCAGCCCCGGTGCTGAATAACCTCCTCTCAGCTGTCCCTTAATGAAGTGTTCAACCAGCTGTCTCCATAATGCTGAGAGGGTCTGGAGGAGATGCTTGAGGAGCTACAACTTTGTTAGCTTCTTGGAAGGAGATGCCAAGGACCAGCTCCTGTGCCTCCATGGCTGTTGGGGAGTCAGGGCAGCCACAGGCAGTGTAAATGAGGGGTAGGGGCAATTGTGTCCTCCCCTGGAGTTCTCAAGTAAATCTACCCGAGACATGCTCATCTTGAATATATCATGTGTGATAGCAAACCTCAGGGGTCCTAAATGTCTTCAGGAAGGGTTGGAGGCTTGTGGCCCTTTTCTGAATCCAGGCTTTCCAGATTTGTCCTCCCAATTCCTCACTAGGGCTTAGATGTTTCTTTGGGTGTTTCCAGGGCCGCTTTAAGAGACCAGGAGACCCTGACTGCAGCCCCCCATGGGTGCAGCAGACTGGCAGTGAGGTGTGGATGTGGTGTGAGACCCTCACACCAGCTCAGATCTGTGCTGTGGTGAGCAGTCACACTGATTGGTGACTACAGGGACTTTTGAACTCTGGACGTGCCCTTCCCACTGCAAGGTAAGCCCTAGCTCCTACTCCCATGCTGTAGAGCACCACTGGGGGCTTTGGAAAGTGTTTCACTGTTTGGATTTTTGGTTCATTTGATTGGGTTTCCTGTCTAAAACAATGATTTGGGCTGGAGGAGCAAAGCAGAGCTTGTGTCTGTAGGACCCTTTTAAGTGTTGTTTATTGATTTACTTTGAAACTACATCCTTGGCCTCAAATGAGTGCAATCAAAGGTGACAGAACTCCAGAGCAGAAGAGTTTATAACATATTTTCTTAGAATTGCTTGTCATATATGAAGGGAAAATGGAAGGGTAACATAAACACACACAAAGCTTGGGGATAATGGCTATTACAGTGCAGGAAGATAGGTCTCAGCGTCTGGAGTGATCTGATGAAGTCTTGTAGTGGCAATTTGCACAAAGCTCTGCCTTGCAAACTCATTTCTCTTTGTAAATGAAGCTGTGTAAAAAAAAAAAAAAAATCATCTCAGAATTGCTGGGGCAGGTAAGCAGGCAGTCTGGAGAGAGCAGGCCACCTTGTCCTGGCTTAACTCTCCACTTCATGGAGCCTGACTTTCAGAAAGCCTGAGGCAGAAATTCACCCTCAGAGAACCAGGACGCACAGCTTCCCAAGCCCTTTCTAAGTTGCTTATCAGTAGCTGGTTTGACACATTTGTCCTCAGGGGACAGATCAGCCAGTGGAGGTGTGTTTATTCTCCTCTGCTCACAGAATAGGACAGGGTTGCCCCCGCAGTGATGTATCTGAGGCTGTGCCTGTCCTGCTTGACAATCTTCAAGTACTGCCAACTATTTCACCTGCTCCATCTTTGGCCATTCGCCCAGCCCTCCTCTTTTCCTCCTCTGCATTTCCTCTCTGGGTGACCTTATTTACAAATTTTGCATACATAATCTCCTGCTGATGACTACAGAGTGATTGCTTTCCTCCTAGCTTGTCCTGTGCTGTCCAAATTAATTTGCAGTCTGTCTTTCTGACAGCACTTTGTGGACACCCACCTACTGGCTTCAGCTCAACACAATCAAAACAGAGTTTTAAATCTTCTTCCTTGCTACCTTTCTTGATGTCTTTTTTCTTACCATCTGCTCAACCCCTTGGTCCTCTTTGACTTGACCTCTTTTTAAATATCCATATCTGGGCTCTGCTGAAAACTAGCTTGTTCTTCTTGAGGAATATCTCTAAGATCCAACTCTTCCTCCCTGTCTACCTGGTTGGAATCCCTGTGGGATGCCCGGGTTTTCTGAGCCATCAGATTTTTTGCCACACTTATCAGTTCTGTGCAGAGTCCTGCACACCCTTATCATTGGGATTTTCACTGGAAACCTCTGACAGGGCAATGTTAAAGGGTGCTGCACAGCATGTCTCCCCCATCCTGTAATCACATCCCTCACACGAGCCGTGAAGTGCGTGTGTGTGTCTTCTGCAGACAGGCCTCTTCTCACCCTGCTCCATCCAACCAGCTCGTAAAACGCTTCTCCCGCGTTCCTCCTTCTGCAGCAGAGGTGCAACTCACACTAACTAACCTGTAACCTAACTTCTCCTTCCAGATCCTAGTGCTGTGCCACACGGACTGCCGACGGCCATGTCCTTGCTGCCTGCAGCTGCTACCCAGCACCTGCCTGTTAGTGTTCCTTCCCCTGCGAGCGCTGTCTCTGTGGCCTCTCCGCGTGTCCTTGGGATGTCCGTAGGCTTCTGAGCGTGGGACTGTCCCTCCGTGGCATTCCTGGCTCAGCAAGATGAGGCCATTATACAGCCTATAATGAGGGGAGGGAAGCATAATCGTCTGGAAGCCTAAATTATTAAGCCTGGTCATTTTGGTTTCTGGGAGCAGTGAGCGGGAGATTGGTTTTAGGGCTTGCAAATCTGTGTAAGCTGCCATTTCCCAGGCACGTTGCTGCCGTGTTCCTCTGTCAAATGTAGCAACTCTGGCTCCCCTCCCACAGATTATCTGGGCATGTAAATGACCTAAGACAGATACACTGTCATTTTCTCATGCTGTGTTTTTACTTACACCCCCCTGTGGTACATGACAATAAAATTACCCCTCTTGTTCCTTTCCCACAGACAATCTTGCAGGCTTGTCAGTCAGCATCACGTGCACAGTCCTCCATCAACTGCTTTTGGGACTTAGGGCGTGATTTGAAAAAGATCTGTTGTGTTGTAATTCATCTCTGTTTGCCTTTAGAAGAAGGATTCTGGTTTCCATGCTATTTCCTCTTGGGCCTATATGGCTCTTTGACCACAATTTGACTCCTCAGGCCTTCAGAATTACAGGTACAGGTTCTAAAGTTTGCCCATAATCCTAGTGATGTGTTGTTTCCTGAAAAGCTACGTACTTCACTTGCTCCTGACTCATGATTAGAGGCTGTTTCTGAGGGAATCTGTGATTCTGCTGTTGCCACAGACTTCGTGTTTCTTATTTAAGTGCTATTTGGGCCTAAATACTCCTCACCTTCTCTTTTGCTGCCGTCTGATCTTTTGCATTTTCACTTTAAAATAAGGAAGACTTCAATATTGAATCCACTTCTCTCTCTTTCATTTTTGTCCCCGCTCATCCTTTTGCACAAGATATAACCAGAGCTGCACCAGTAGCTGGGGCAGAGAGCCTGCAGGAGCCTGCTGCGCTCACCACCACTTATTAACAAGGTTCCTGTCTTGAAAACACAAGAGCTCTGACATGCCAACAAGGTCTCTGGCAAATAAAACCCTTCTGCTTTCTCATCTTCCTCCCCAGAAGATTTTATACATATACTGAAGTGTACACTCTCAGGGCTGAGTTTGAGCCGGTCAAGCCAGGATCAGAACTGCTTCCAGACAGGAAGCTTTTTTAATCAGTTATTTCTCTTTTTTTTCTGCTTATTATTCAGTGTGTACTTCTGACACCAGGGGAAACGGGTATCAGAGTTGGCTGCCAGCTGCAAGCCAACGGTCGTGTTCTTCTTCCCAGGACAGACCCTTGTGGTGAGATGCTCCCTGCTCCCAAGCAATGCAGGCAGGGTGTGGGACTGCTCAGGGAATCCTCATCTATAGGAATCCCGTGCATCATGCAGGTCATGGAGTTAGCGAGGGGTTGGGGATAGAGGTTACTGAACATTTCAATATTTCAGGGATTTTTAGAAAAAAGACAAGCAAGGAGGAAGACAGTGCATTGGCGGTGATTTCCAACCCTTGGGCAGTGGGTGACTTCTATAGAGACAGATGTTTTTCAGTGGGTTCAAACCCACAGCACAGAGGCCATGTCTACAGCAGGTAATTTTTTTAGAGGCCTGAAAGGTCTGAGCATGTAATCATTCCCTCTGGATGGAGGGAACAGAGGGCAGGTGAGGAAGGCCAAGGAGGACATATTTTCCAAAGTATTGTTTGAAGAAATTCGATATCCCTTTTAGCACTATTCACTATTCCTTTTAGCACTAAAAGGAAAAGCAGACAGGTCAGGGGGATGTAGAGAGGTGGTGGTTGGTCTCATCTCCCAAGTCACAGGAGATAGGACAAGGGGAAATGGCCTCAAGTTGCTCCAGGGGAGGTTTAGATTGGAGATTAGGAAACATTTTTTCACTGAAAGGTTTATCAAGCATTGGAATGGGCTGCCAGGGAAGTGGTTGAGGCACTGGAGGTGTTCAAAAGATGGTTTGACATGGTCCTCAGGAATATGGTTTAGTGATTTTTATTTCTTTTATTTTGGTCAGAAGTAGGTTGATGGTTGGACAAGATGATCTTTAAGGTCCCTTCCAACCTAGACGATTCTATGACATTGCCTAACCTGCAGAGGATGGTGAGCTTTGTGATGGATGCATGTGTTTACATGCTTTTATTTCGAAGCTCTTTCTCTCAGAATATACAAGATTTGCTTTATGAATACTGTGTGACTGCTATATACCCCACCAAGCTCCTAGCAGGGGCAACTGCCACGATGTCTTGGGAATTGGGTCTAACAGAGGTGATGGCTGGTAGATTAAAATTAGAAGATGATGCACTTCTCAAGAGTGGAGAGCTTAGAGAAGAAGGTGTCTGGCTGTGCAAAAAGCTTCCTGACCACAGGACACAGCTCTTTCCTTGTCCTGTCTGCCCCAGAGAGGTGATTGTTCAGATTTATTTTCCCACCCGGGTGTAGAGAGGCACTCTGAGTGCTGGAGCTTGGTGTTCTGCTCCCTTCCCACGTCTCCTGCTCTCTGGCAGAGAGGGAGAAACACACAAGAGTAGTACACTGAGCTTGCCTTAAAAGCAGTAATTAAATATGATTGCTGTCAGCAGCTCTCAGACTGAGAGCTCCAGCCAGTCGTGTTGGTCTGTAAAAGGAGTGCTCACCCATGCTTTGACTTTGGAACCAGAGCATCCAGCTGGGGTCTTTATTCAGGAGCAAACTGGCAGGGCTTTGCACAGAGCTGGTGTGTCCTCATCCGTCCCGGCTCTGGCAGAGGGATCAGAGCCAGCAGACATCCCCTGCCTGCTGAAGAAACGAAGCTCAAATTCATCTTGCTCTGAACTTGGTGTTCTGCCTCCACATTCATGAAGGAATTCACTTCCATTTCTCTGTAATATTTTTTGTATTTTATACTATCACTTGTGACCTCCTGGTCAGACGTTTCAGGAAATTTAATGACCAGCTGTGAGGAGGGACCTTGGCTTCACCTTCTGGCTTCCAGGCTTGTGTAAGCTGCCAAACTCATTACTGGCACGTGCAGCAGCCCTGATGTTACCTGGGGGTTAGCAAGGTAAAGTTTTCCTACACACTTCTTCTCCTGCCTGAATTCTGGGCAAACAGGGTTCACAAATCCCTATTTGTACAAGCAGAAAATGTCATTATTCTGTCCAATTATAATCCCAAACGTAAAAATTAATTGAGGCAGGTATTAAATTAAGCAGGTTTTGCTTGAGTAAATATTTTCCATTTTGGAGCCTAATCTATTCACTTAATAATCTAAAGCAATTTTATTAATTTATTTTTGGTTTGGAAAAAAAAACCAAAGTCTGTTCCATTAGGAGCTGTCACTGGCTTAAGAGGATTTTACGCACATTTTATGGTTTAGTTCAAGGAAAATTTATTCTTGCAATAGGTTTAATGATTCTTAGCTAACGTTGTCTTCCCAGCTGCAGTGGGGCTGTAATAAAAAAAAATCCAAACCTTTGGCTTTTGTTAGACTTGCACATTCTTGGCTGCCAATAATGATTAATCTTTCCCTCTACAAGATCATCTTATGCCTTGGGTTTGTCCGAGGAGCTGCCGTTCCCCCCGGAGCTCAGTGCAGCGCAGGTGTGACCTGCAGTGCCTCCCTTTGGGCTCTCTCCTTGCCCCTTAATTGCTGATCTGCGGCACTCCGCCTTTCGGAGCTGCTCTGCACAGCAAGGCTATTTTTGGAAATGATGGAGAATTAATTGCAAGAGGAATTCCTGAATACTTCCATGCACGGAAGAGCCCTCGGCGTCCCCAAGGATTGTGTAATCGGAGGGGTCAGTGTGGAGATGTGGAGGGAGAGGGGCAGGGTCCACTCCTCCCTCCCCTTGGGCTCTGACCCCCACCCGCACCCATCTACCCCCCTGCCATCTCTCAGCTCTGCTTAAAAGCCCTTCCCCATGAGGGGCTGATGCGGGGCAGCATCCCCACAGCCCATATCCCAGCTCTCCAGGTGCAGAGCATCCTGCTCCTCTTGGCTGTGCCGGTCCCCTCTCCGTGCACAGGGAGTGATGGGGACGTGCCCCAAAGGTGCGGGAGTGTGGGGCTGCTCTAGGTAGATGGCTGTGAAAGCGTTCCAGTGGATGATTTTGGGGCATGGCCAAACATATGGGACCAGAGCTTCACGCTGAGAAAATTTGTGTTTTAATTTGTGGCCATCTTGGCAGCGTTTTAATGGATTGTAGTAATAAAAACCCTGGGAACAGGAAGAGAAAGAGATGCTTAGCCCATTTGAGAGAGACCTTTGCCATGAACAGGACACTTTCTGATCAGTTTGTCGCATCGAGCGCAAATGAATTCGTGGCAGATGAATTTGCTGTGCTGTCTCTCCACCTTTGCCTGGGGCATCTTTTGGGCAAGGTGATCACACCAGAGATGTGGCCTAAAGGAATCTCTTCCCCCTGCCTGTGACGTGAAAGGCAGCTCACTCTGGGGCTGAACCAGCAGCTCATTGTATGAACAGAAGTGACCTGCAGTGCCAGCAGTTAAAACTGAAGTGGAAAACACCTGAGATGTTTGGGCTGGCATCTCAGGGTCCTTTTAGAGAGCCTTTGCAAGCCAACGTGAGTAGTGAGGGCTGTTGTTTCACATCCATCAGAGCTCCTCTCCATACTGGAGAAGAGACTCTGTTTGGACACTGGTTGGACAATGGCAGTGAGAGCCCCGAGCCCAGACACAGACAAACTGTGTTCAGCGTCGTTTCAGAAATCAAGGTTAAGTGTTGGGCTGGTCTAAACAGCTTCTATGAGCAGCCTTAACATAACAAGCCCATATGGGTACAAGGGGGGAGCATAAATGCTTTTTGGAAAGGAGAATTGCTTCACTTTCCAATTTTTAAAGGCTTATGATAAATCATAGTCTGAACGCTCAAACACAGAAGGCCCAGTGGCTTCACTGCCCATCTCACTGGGAAATAATGGGTGTTAGGAGAGACACAGCTGGGCACTGGTGCACACCGAGCCACCAGAAGGAAGCAGAAAGATGTTAGCATGGATTTCAAACAGTGGGTTTCTCAGGGCTCAGGGAGCACTGGAGTGTCTCTGGGGGTTGATGCTCCTCTGAAAGGACTTGAATCTGAAGGTGCTTTTCTTGCTGGAACGGAGCCACAGGGGCAAGTGAAACTCTGGTCAAATTCAGTAGGTGGTTTCAGCCAGGGAAACCCACCCAGCACTCAGGTGGGATTAGAGCTTCAGCTGGTTTTGACTTTTTTAAAAATAAAAATGGCATAAGTTTTCATTTTGAAGAGCCATTTTGTGCAGAAATTTGGCTGGCTGACATTTTTTTAGCTGTACAAAATCTTCTGAAACCAAAACAAAAAAAATTTTCATTTGGTTGGCCAGTCTGTGCGGTCGGCTCTAAAATTGTTTTTAGATTTGGGGTTTTAGATATTATTTTTGCTTCAGCAAAGGAACCTGACAATCTTTTGTTATGGGTTGGAGATTTATTTTTTCCCCCTGTATTTTCTTTTAGTTCAGTCCTTGAGATTTCCTCCAGTTCCTCTGACATTCCTGCTGCCTGAGACGTTCTGCTGTTTTGGGAGACCCCTCCATTCTCTCCCTGGTCAGGGGACACAACTAGAAGACCAGATGGGTGGAGAGTGAAGGCAGGACTAGTTCTGGGAGTGAGCTCCTTCTGATGATGCGGTTGAGAGTAAATGTGGATGAACATCACTCCCCCCTGCTGATGGAGCAACGCAGTTTCCTTGCCTCTCTGCCTGCCCTTCAACACCAAATGGGTGAGTTTTCCTCTTTTCCTCATTTTTATTTTTTTATTTTTTTAGTCCTTGTACCCATATTCCTTTCCAATTGCTGGGTCGGAGTTGCCATATCATGTGTAGGGAGTGTGTTTTCACCATCCTCACTGTTCCAGCTGGCTGCCCATCCCCACGTGCCCCTCTCTGACGTTATTTCTGGGCTCAGAGCAATTACCACCTTCCTTGAGCAAAGGCCATATTTTCTCACATCTTGCTCAGCCATTCAAGTAACATAACGAACTTTTTCTGCTCCGTGTGAGTATAAAGGGGTCTGACAAAGGGTGTGTTTTGCTTTTAACTCTCTGTTTCTTCTACCAAAGCCTTTCATGCCCTACGTTCAGCCCCCCAGACTGGGCAGTCCCGCTGTCTCAGCAGCCCAGGGGCTGGGGGGCTGGGGTCCTGGGGGGGATGCTGGGGTCACGGGTGTTTCAGCTGAGCTGGCTGCTGTGGGCTGACGCATTGCCGTACGCGCAGGCACTTCAAAGAGGTTTCCACTGACAGGAAGCAGGGTACATTAGAAGCACACTGAGGCTTTTATTTTATGCCAGGACTTCAAATGTTCTCGATGGTATTTCTGAGGCCCTGCTTTTAACCACTCTTCATACAGGAGGCCCACCTCTGTGAGCCACACACCGTGTCTTCATGGCATGAGAGTCACAAGACACTTGACATTCATGGGAGAGCCAAGGGGCTCTGGAGGAGGTTCAGGACTGGCTCTGAGGAGGTTCAGGACTGGCTCCTTCAGGTCTGCTTCCTCTAGCAGTGGGGAGTCTGCTCACCCAGAAGCCCCCAGCCAGTCTCACCGCCACAGACACTGCTCTGGAGCCTGAGGTTGGTTGTCCCCACTGCAGCTGACATGGCTATGCCACTTTGCACCCTAGGGACACACCACCTCCCTTGGAGTGTGCTCCAGGGAGGCAGTGCTGTGGTAGCCAGAGGTCCTGGCAGGCTGGGGGAGTGGGGGCTGCCAGGATTTTGCTGCCTCTTTTCCTTCATATGTTTGCACCCTTTCCAGCCATGCATCAGCTCCACTTCTGCAGGAGCACTGGGAAGAACATGCTCCAGCTGCTGTTCCTCCACGTTTTCTCCCCAGCAATGTAAACAGTTTACAGGGGACTTTGTAAACAACAGATTTGTTTAGGATATTGTCTGCATTCCCCCCTCAGCATTTCTGTGTTCACAGCAGCACAGGGGGAACGCTCCTGCCAGCTGTAGGTCTGTGGCTCGCGTTGTTGGAGGGGAAGATGGTGACGACCGAGAGGAAGGAGTTGTGTACACTTCTGCAGTCCCTGTGAGCCTGGTGGATTTGGGAGATCACACCGGGGTCACACGCACACACTGTGGCTGCAGGGAAATGTTTCTGCATCCAGCAGAGAGGAGAGCTGGCATAGGATGCTGCTGAGCCCTTTGCAGGATACGGTGGCGTGAGAGAACATGGTGTAGGGTGGACAGAGCTTGCTTACTCACTGCCCAGGACACTGGGAGAGAGATGATAAATCTTCAAAGACAGGAGCTTCATTTCAGAAAAGTGCTGCCTATTTGAAAAGTCTCAGAAAGTGGTTGACTCCCTGGGAAAGCTGATTGTCCACCCAGAGAAAGGAAGCCCTTAAATCAACTCGGCCTTCATCCCATGGGAGTAACATCTGAAGATGTCTGTTCTCCCTTCCGAGCTCCTCCCACAGGGATTCACCCTGTGCTCATCAGGGGAAGGTCAGCTTCCCTCCACCACCCCTCAAGCTTTGCAAAGGAGCAGAGATGGGAGAGAGCAATGTCTACCTGAGCTTTTGCATCTGCCAGGGAAGCTTTGTCAAATTTGAGCTGTGCTTAACTCCCAGATAACCATTAAGCCCCAGGTGCACACACTGAAGCCGAGAACAGTCGCAGGAGTGGATGAGTGGAACTCGAAATAGAGGTTGACATGCCAAAAAGAAATGCCAAAGGTCTAGGGGTGGGGGCAGGAGCAAACAGAAAGGTATAGAAGCAATCAGGAGCCACTGGGTGAGTGGGGGATGTTCCTCAAGCCCCCAGATGTGTAATGCAGCTGTGGGTGAGCTCAGCTTTGCTTCTGCTAGGGACACAGTGCTTCTGCAGCGTAGGTGTGAGAGGCAGGTACCCCAACAGGAGAGCAGAGGAGAGCACCTGGGAGCAGCCAGCAGACCCTCCAGAGGAGGGAACATAGTCCAAATGTTGCAGTCCACTTATTGTTTGATGGTTTTTTCATTTTCTATTGTTGTGCTTAAGCCTGAGCAGCTTAAATCTGTGACGGAGCCTCGACCCACTACCCCTGTGCTCAAACATTCCCCACTGACAGCAGGGATAACCGTTGCAGACCAGCCTGGCTGCCCTATACTGGGCTCTCAGGAGCTGACAGCAGATCATTCAGCTGCTTGTTTGCCCCTGTTCCCTGTCAACCACAAGTTTGAGTCTTGAATTGAAACATCCTGAATAGAAAGGACGAGATCTCCCAAGGAGACCTCTGGTTCGTTGCTGGTATAGAAGATGTCTGTTCTACCAGAAGACACAAACAGCTTGACACAGGCAAACACGGGGAGAAGGAATCTGACCCCATTTGCCACAGCATTGGCTTCCCGAGTGTCTGGCTGCTGATTGTCATTCAGAGATGGGTCTCCACCTCCTCTGTAAGCGTGACTGTGTGAAGGGCTGGTGACCCACTCTGGCCACGACCGTGTGTCCACTCTTATTAGGAAGAAAAGGCCAGCAAGTTCTTCCTGCTTCCCTCAGAGGCATTGGCACCAATGCAGCCTGGCCTGGGAACAATCAGGAGGCCTGAATTTTGGATGTCTTTGGATTTTTTAAATACCACAGGAAACCCCTGTTTTCCTTTGGGGATGTGGATAGTTGAGCATTGTCCAGCTGAATCCTGTTGACTTTCTGTTGAGCCTTAAGTGTAAATATTTGAACAAAAAATTATCTCGTCTTAACTTTAGCAAAATTTAATCTTTCTATATATAGTGAAATCTGGCTTAAGTCATAACTGAAAGTGAGAGTGGTAGTTTCAAGTGATTCCCCAGTGGGTGTTTGTCCACATCAGCAAAAAAACAGCATGTTGCACATCATGGATGGCAGCTTGTTCATCAGGGCAGCTGGGATGGCTGGGCAGGATGGAGGTGCATTGGCTGAGTTTAATATGGTCTAGAACAGGAAAGCATGAGCTCTTCAGGTAGTGATGGATGGCTGAGATGGAAAATGGAAGGCTGTCAGGAAAGTTGCTAGTTCTCACATTTTTCTGTTTTGTTGCAGATTTGGCAGTTTGCCTGTAGCTTGGGACCAGTTTTGCTGTAAACCCCAAGCTCAAGCAGATTTTCAGCTCTGCTTTAGGTAAAATTCCCCTTTGCTCAGCTCGCTGGCCTGCATTGGCAGGATGGTGGATGTTATAGGAAGGACTCAGTTCAGACTGTTCTTCTCTTGGACTCTCACCTTCTTCATGCAAAAGAATCAGCAAGAGGAGGCAGGGAGCTCTCGGGGAATCTCTGCTTCCCCTTCACCTCCTGTCTGTCTAATTCATTCCTGGAGAACTCTGCCGTGACCTGGGGTAAGGATGATGAACTCCCAGAAGGCAGAGTTGAGCCTGAGGGAAGGAACATGGACTAGATGATCTCTATGGTCCCTTCCAATTCTAAAAAATTCAGTGAAATTCAGTGAAGGAAGAGCTCAAAATACAAAATGAGGAGAGGCTGAGCAGTTGTGTGGATGGAGGGAGACAGCAGCAATACCAAAAGCAGAAGAGGGAAGAACAAAATGGCCTTGGGTGCCGTGAGGCAGGTGGACATGAGGAGAGAGACTGCTCCCCCAGCCCCAGAGGACCACCCTGGACTCACACATGCTGGAGATTCAAATACTCCCAAGCAGAACCAAATGTGCAATGAGATCCTCGTAAAAACGTCTTCCTGAAGTAAGAAGTCTGACTGGGATGGGGTTCCTTGGAGTGATGCAGAAGGTGAGGAAGGAAAGGGATGTCAGGTCAGGAGTGAGGGGCAGAGCCGGCTGTGGTCAGGATCAGAGCACTGGCAGAAAGTCTCTGCAGTTCTGCTCAGAGAAGATATTTCAAGTATTGATGTTTCCAAACAAGAAGAAGCTGACAACTACCCCCTCCAACCCTCAAGTAGCTTGAAATCCTACCATCCTTTATGATAAACAGGTGCCTTGCTCAGCTAGATCACTTGAGTGGAAACATCTGGAAGCTCACAGTATTCACCTCAAATTCAGCCTGCTTGAGACACCCAAGGTCTGTTCCTTTTGTACCCAGTTCCTCTTCCAAAGGGAGGAAGCCCAGGGTGTTGTTGGGCTCTGCTCCCGTGTTTTGATGTGGGCTGCACTGTGTTGAGGAGGGAGATGCTTTTCCTTGGCCTGACTCAATCCAGCTCCCTGTATCAGGCCTTGACTTTGGCAAAGGGACCCTCTCCTGCTGTATCTTGTGTTCTTCCCTCTGGCTGAGGAAAGCCCTGCTCTGCAGGATTTGGCCCCTGAAGCAGCAGAGTGACTTTAGCAGCAAGGTTCAGACCTTGTGATGAAGCTCTTCCTCGTGGGCCTTGAGGCTCCTGGGGACATCCTCTACCTCTCTGGGCACTGCATGAGCCCAGGTGATCCTGAGGTCTTCTTTTGTGGAAGGGAGGGCTGCTGAGTGTGCTGTGGCCACCTGGTAGCAATTTGATGTTGCCTGAGCTCAGCAGTGTTACCCACCCATTGCTGATTGCCCCGCCTGCTGTGGGAGAGAGAGAGGCCAGAGCACCCACTACAAACTGGTGTGAAGGGAAGGATGTACAACCACACTCCTAGTGTTTGTTATCCTTTTTTACCTAGGGATGTAAAGTTGGGGGGGGGAGGCAGGTGAAAGAGGATGGCAAAGCCTCTGGAAATCCAGTTGTTTCCACCACAAACGAGGCTCTGCTGCCTAGGTACCCAAGGCAAGCAGTGCTGCAGCGGCAGAAGGTCTCCATCTCCTGAACAGCAGAAGGGGTGAGTAAAGCTTCACGGGCTAAGAGCAAGCAGGACTGAAGAACAGTGTGGAAAACGCTGCCTTTGGGTCAGAGCAGTGCCCCCAGTCGTGCCATACTGCTGTGGGGTGGCAGGGCACAGAGAGCACTCAGTCCCCACAATGCTCTTGGCCTTGCTTCTGAGAACCAACTCTGCCAATCCTTGTTCTGCAGGGACATCGGAGAGGGACCACGTCTTGTGGCTGAGCCCTGCAGCTTTCATCTCCCAGCCCCAGGACTTTGGAGTGACGAGAGATGACGAAGGTAGAGTTGGGAACGGGCCTGCGAGGTGGCAAGTGCTGCCTAATTAATAGGGAGGATGATTGTTACTAAACTGGTTATGATAATGCTTTGCAGGGGTGGGAAGGGCTGATGAATGTAGAGGCACTCGGAGACCCGTGTGCTGTTAGGTGCATGGAGTCTGTCTGTTCTCATCCCAGCCTGCCCCGCGTGAAGGGCTGTGAGCTGGTCCGGTGCGTGCAGGCGGCGGGGGCTCCAGCAAGCTGTAACAATTCCCATTTAGGTTTGACCTTTTGCTGGATATTAAAGCTTTGCTGTGGCTCAGTGAGATGAACGCTGCAGCAAACACAATTCCTCAAGATGAAATATCTCTCCAGTGGGTAATTCCAGCCTCATTTGAGGGTTGTTGTATTTTTTTTTTTTTCTTTCCCGCTGAATCATTTATTCCTGGTGTCAGGAAGGTGCAGAATGACTTTCCCCACTGGCTTTCAGAGCTTCATTGATTCTTCAACTCCCACTCCTGCAAATCTGCTGGACCAGCAGCCCTTTGCCTCTCTGATTTTCCCAGAAGGGGGGTGGGGAAGGAGAGGGTCTCAGGACTAGAGGAGCTTTTCAGTGAACCCATTCGCAGTCTGGGGGAGATGGCATCATATTTTAAACTCTATAGCCCAGAGGCAGTGTCTTTGATTTGTAGGTTTTTCACCTTAAATGCCTTCTCAGCACTGAGCTGTCTGCACGGGGAAGGGGGAAATAGGACACATTCAAACTGCTGGTGAGAGCAAGTTTTGTGCTGAAGGATGGGGACTGGGGCACCCTGAACACCCTTTGGTCACCAGAAGCAGGGCAGGTCCCTGCCTGGCTCAGAAAGAAAAGGAGCAGGATGTGTTACAGCAGCTCCCCCAGAACAGGAAAATAATGATGTCAGAGAGGGGAGCGGTGAGTGGGATCCCCTGCTGCAGTGTGAGTGTGTGTGTGTGTCTGCAGCACCCATGGGAGCTCCTGAGGCTGTACACAGGAGACCTTTGGCCCTTCCTGCTTTCTGGTTCACTGTTCCATCTTAACTCCTTCACTCACAGTGGGTATGAATCTGGTCCCTTCAGCAAAGGAAAGCAATCTACTCCTAAAGTGTTTGTAGTGAACAAATTCAGTTGTTGGGTGTCTGCCAGACAGGAGTGACTGAACCCAGGCCTCTGCCTGTCACCATCAATCTATTTGCAGCCCAGTTTCTGAGTTCCCAGTTCCCAGTTTCTTCGTGTCCTCTGGTGCAGCTCCGTTCTCTGGGTTCCTGGGAGACACAGAAATGCTCTTCTTCCTGTGTGTGGGGAGATGGAAGGAGAAGTGGTGATGGGGTGAAACCTGGAGAAAACAGGGTCCCAGAACTCAGGAACCCAAACCAAGAGGTACCATCCCATCACTCTGTGATCCCTTCTGGGTATGAAAGCAGGCCTGGGCCACCACCACTGCACGCTGTGGTGCGGCGCTGCGGGAGCCCAGTGGGTGTGAAATGCAGAGCACTACTTGACCCCTCTCCAGTAGCAGAGCAGATAGAGCAGGGCCACCACCACATGGACTGCAGGGCAGAATGGGGGCCAGTGTCCAGCAAAACTTGTTGCCAGGCACTTGCTACCAAGCTCCATGGCTTTGATTTAAGGTGTTGCAAGTCTTTAGTGCCCATTAGTGCTTACACGATTCTCCTGCCAAGTGGTTGTAAATGTTTCCATTCGTTCCACACTTGGCCTGATTTCTCCTGTTTATTATCCTAAATAGGCCCAGGACGCGACCCTGCTCCCCCTCCACAGCAATTATTCCAGCTCCACTTAACTAGCTGCTTCTTCCTATGAACCACTGTAATGTGAGTATGGTTCAAAGGACAGAAAAATAAAGGGAGGTGGATGCTCACAGAGGTGCTGTCCCCTCCTTGGGTTCAGGCATCGGTGTCAGATGGGCTCAGACACATGTAAGAACAGTAACGAATGCAAATGGGTGCTGCTGGGTGGCTGCTGGGGAGCTGGGGGTTGGAAAGCCATGGAGGATGCTCAGTGCTGGCAGATATTTAAGTCGCTCTTTATTGCAGTGCTACACAGGAACCAAAGATCAATATTTATTAGTCACAGAAAGCATAATTTTGCATGAAACGCATCGATCAGCATGTCAGCCAAGACAACGTCATTACATCTTCTTTATGATTTGGTCAACATCCCTATATGAGTAAAGATGTTGTTACCCTGGATGGATAGAGCTGAGGGAGTGAAGGAAGAGTTTATCCCAGTGCTATGACTGGGGGGAGCGGAGCAGGGGCTGCAGTAGTGTCTAGTGTCACAGGACACACTTGGGGGCTCTGGCTTTGCCTCTGGTTCTCTATCTCATCGTTCTGTGTGGTCAGTTTGTCATTGGGGTCTAAGTACCACCAGGAGAAATTCAGGACCTCATTTTTTAGGGTTTTTCCCCAGTGAAATAAGGTGCTTGCCATCTGGGGTGAGGGTGAAATCTCCTCTGATGATGATGCAGTATGGTGCAATTATTTGCTTTATGGGATATTTACCCCATCCTTTAAGACAAGCCAGCATATGTGGTGAGGATGCCTGTCAGTCACAGCTCTCCTCCAGTTGTTCTTGTGGACGTGGACCGGCTCCAGCCCCATCTGATTCCTGGGCAGAGGTGTCTGGTGTCTGTCCACAGGCCTGAGGGCCACATGCAGCCACCAAAGCTGTTTGCTCAACCCAAGCAGTGAGTTTGGTGGCCGGCCAGCCTGTCTGTCTGGGCAGGCTGGTGGGGCACACACGGTGTGGGGAGCCATGGACCTGCCAGATGGGTAGATGTGGGAAAGATTTCAGGGAGGTTGTGGGGTCCCCTTCTCTGGAAATCTTCAAGCCCCGCCTGGATGCAGTCCTGAGTGATGTGCTGTAGGCAATCCTGCTTTAGCAGGGGAGTTGGACTAGATTGTTTCTAGAGGTCCCTTCCAACTCTGACAATTCCATGATTCCATGAAAGGACTGGGGGCATTGCCACATGGAAAGTGGGACAATAATCTGGGAATAGCAGTGACATGGAGGAGGCAGAGGAGCTCCAGAGCTGCCTTCAGTGGAATGTTGGGGTGTTCAAGAGGGTCTGGTGGGAAGCAGGAAGATGAGAAAGGTGGAAGTTGTTGTGGGACGCATGTGGCAGCACCGAGATCCCCTTCTGCCTCTGCAAAAGCCATTTCCAGCGCTGTGCTGGCCCCAGCAGAGATACAGGAGCACAAAGAGGGGCATGGAAACAGCGGGCTCTGTGGTTTTACAGAACGTCTGAGTCAGGACTCCTGGGCCAGGATTCCCAGCAGTGCCCTTGGCTCCCTTAGGCCAAGCCACAAGTCAACCGCGTGCACTGCAATTGCAGAGCTCGGCTTCCACTTAGGCACCAAAATAATCAGCTCGACAAGAACCACTTGCTCCAGTCACTGGGGGCGTGGGGACTTTAGAGAAAAGTCCTGCTGTGAAAGTCACGACCGCAGCAAGCAGTTCCTCCAGCCCCGTGTGGGATGTGAGCCAGGAAAGCGGGCCCCTGGCTTGGTTAAAAGATCCTGACCAGTTCACAGACTGGTTGTGAGTCTTAATCTAGGTGTTTGTAGATAAAAGGTGGCTTCAAATGAAGATGAGTGGCTCTGTCTGGCTATCTGAGTGATGAATGAGGTGTTGTTCCATACAGACAGAAGGGATCTCCACGTGCGTCCTGAAATACAGTTTTTAAGACAGCTGTTTCTGCTTCCACAGCCTGCCTGACCTCACCGACAGGCCTTTTGACAGTGAGAGAGGCTGTTGAAGAGGTGGTACGCTTGGAAGGCTCGGTTTAAAGGACATAGGCACCTACAACTCACCTGCATTGTAGCTCCTGCTGCCAAGATTTGAGGTTCTGGCATCCCTGACACAGGGGGCAGGAGGCTGAGGCATCTCTTGAGTGTAGGAGCTCAGGACCGCAGTGTGCTGTGCCCATCAGCATCCAGCATCAACACGTTGATCCCCAGAGAGTGTGGGGATGACTGTAGCTAGGGTGGGTGAGACAGTGAGCCTAGGTAGGGTCTGAGGGTTGTGTGGCATCAAGGAATGTTGGGAAGAAACAAGTTTTCAGCCCCACTTTTGCCTCTGCAGGTTGCAATGCGCAGAGCAGGCAGCTTTGCTGCTCAGAGCTTCAGTGAGAGAACCATTAATTTTGTATTAGGACATAAAAACTGCTTGAGCTGAACAGACCAATAGTCCTTCCAGCCCAGTATCCTGTCTCCACCAGAAGCCAAGGCCGGATGCCTTGAAGGCATAAAAATCCCATAATGCCCATAATTGTGCAATACTACCCTATGGGGGGAGATTTCACCCTGACCCCAGCTGGCAGGCAGCTTATACCCTGAAGCAGGAGAATCAATAGCTGTTATGATTCTCATTTGAGCTAGTGTCACTGCGGATGCTCTTCTTATTCACATAAACGTCTGATCCTGTTGTGAAACTCTCTAATGCTCTTTGGAATACTGCTTTTTTGGTATCCTGGTGAGGAGCTGATGTTCTCAGATACAATGTTCAGGATAGGTCCCGAATGACCTGCCACAGGCTGCCCTTAGGAGAGCAGAATTGGAGCTTACCTTCTTCCCCACCATTCCATGCAGTCCCTACCCCTTCTTGTACTAAATTTCCCCGTGGCCCTGCTGGAGGGTGACCATGGTGGTAAGGAACAGCACTGACCATTCCCATGTCTGTATTGCATTTTGGCTCAGCTGTGGCTCTATAAGAAGTAGGGTACCAAAGGTAAGGGGTTCTGCCTCTGAAATATTTGGAGGATCATAGAATCACAGAATGGTTTAGGTTGTAAGGGACCTTAAAGATCACTGAGTTCCACCTCCCACCAGAGGGAGCCCCCTCCCACCAGCCCTTGAACCCCTCCAGGGATGGGGCAGCCACAACTTCTCTGAACAATCTGGGCCAGGCTCTCACCACCCTCAGGTACTTTCTTGTAGGATTTTCCTTAGAGAAGGGACTGTGGGGCTGACAGGAGACTGGTTGATCAATGGCCAGGTGTAACTTCTCAACTACTTCAGGTGATGGAAGCACTTTCTTGTCTGGGAGTGTCCTATCAATTCTTTTTGCCTTGGACATCCTGGGGAGCTGAGCAGGTGGTGTTTCACAGGGGGCAGAACAGTTGGAGACCAGGGCAGAGGACAGCTTGGGAGGAGAACTTGACATGACTTCAACTCTAATAAGAACTTTCAGTTAGATTTTCACTAAGCAAGTAAAAACCTAGATTTTCACTCAGGGAAGACGACCCGCTCCCAACTAACCATCTTCAGGGTGAGATGCCAGAGACAGCTTCTTCCACTTGCTGGCTTTTCCCAGGTTGTTCCCCCCCCCAGCCCCGAGCATGGGAGAAGTTAAAAAGAAGACTACCCATGAAGGAGCAGCAGAGGTGTGTTTGCCTGCTAGGGAAACAGGAGAGGGGAAGGAAGGCAGGAGAGCAGGTCTTGTCATGTAGAATGGGGAGGAGGTGACACAGCCTGTGATAATTGGACCATTAAATCTAGCAAAGGCACCGACACTTACACAATGTGGCTCAGGGAAACAGACCTTCTTTACTAACAATAAGTCTCCAACAGCAAGCAATCATTTTTCTGCTGATCCAGTGCTTAATCCTATTGTTCAGGCTCCAGGTCAAATTGTCCTCAAACCATGGTGCAGAGGCCAGATAGGTTTACAGAGATGTGCGGGCGTGACTGGGAGGAAATTTTGGCTCAGAAATCCGTTTGCAAATGTCTTGCAAATGTCTGCTTTTGTTTCCTGTGCCTCCTCGCTGCCAGCCCTTCCACCTCCCAAAATCTCTGCGCTGGAGGGAACCCGCCGATCCTTGTGGTCAAGCCCGCTTTATTCTGTCTCACATCTCCCTCTGAGTCTCACTCGCCAACTACAAAGAACTGCTTGAGACAGTCACAAAATTGGCTTAAAATCCTTATAGTTTACAAATCTGGCTTTAACTCTTTTTATTTACTGTAGGTCTGGGGAGGGAAGGTTTAATCCTTGAGCCGCATTCTCAGACTTTTCAGCTGTGAGAGCTAGAAGTGCCTTCTTTGCAATAACAAAAGTAGAATTTTCATGCCAACGGGAGTGGGGGGCTGAAGAAAAACACCCTGTTTCTGAAAGCTTCACAGTAAAGTCCTGGGTCTGGGTGGTTTTGGGCTTCCAGGGCCGATACCCATCTGAAAAATATCTTTATAGATTCTTAATTCACCAACAGAACGTCAAACTCCACCAGATTGTTGTTCATACTGTGAAGGACAGACAAAGGAAAGCCAAGGAAAACAACCTGTGAAGGTTTGACCAAGGCTGCTTAGATCTAATGTTGGGCTTGTGGCAAAGCCCAGGTCTTGTTTTTGGTGACCAGGTCCTGTTTGGAACCCCCATGTTTAGGGTGTGAACGTGCTCGTTGCTGGGGTGCTGGCAGGAGTCCTGGCTGCTCCAGGCAGTCTTAAACTGGAATGAAGGGCAAAGATAAAGAGAATTTTACCTCTCTGCTGGCTGGGGTTTTTGAGTTGAGGACATGGAAGGGCAGAAAACCCTTTTCTCAATCCCATGCCTGGCCACACAGGGGATTGCATAATGCTGCAGATGTTCCAGATGTGCTGTTCAAGTGCAGGTGACATTGCTTGGGGAATTGCTCCTGACTTGGTTTACTTAAGGTAGAAAAATCATGGAATTGTCAGAGTTGGAAGGGACCTCTAGAGACCATCCAGTCCAACTCCCCGGCCAAAGCAGGGCTGCCCAG